>CAUDMG010002538.1:3957978-3965478 GCA_958450375.1 Homarus gammarus
TGGGAACTTCGTGTTTTCTTCTTTCCTGGTGGTTATCAGCATATACCTAGATCACGCGCACCTACAGTGATTTACTTGCATATATATATATATATATATATATATATATATATATATATATATATATATATATATATATATATATATATATGTAAGCAGAGTGGCGCAGAGGAAGCGCGCTGGGCCCATAACCCAGAGGTCCGTGGATCGAAACCACGCTCTGCTTAGAATATTTTTTTAGGTAGTAGACAGCTACCAAACAGTGAGGTACTGCAGCCAGGGAAGATATTGGAAGCATAATTCATTGTCTAATGGTAGACCCTGCTGCCATATAACATCATGAAAACTGTGACCAAGTCACAGGTTGCTGATCTGACTTTCTGCCTCATTTACACACAATTGCAGGGTCTCAATTGTTTCTCTTACTATTGACCACAAATCATACATATATTGTTTCTCACCATTGATTTTTATTTTATTTTTATTTTTTTCCTTACGGTCCTTATGGTCCCCGATTTTTTTTTTTAACGGGGACCAGCCCACCCGGGCACAGGCCACCAACTCACATCGGGCCGGGAGGCGAAAATGTAGTAGTAATAATAATAATAATAATAATAATAATAATAATTATATATATATATATATATATATATATATATATATATATATATATATATATATATATATTGTTACGAGTTGGGGATTTAGAATATAGTTATACGTCTACCCAGATCCCAACAGGTAACAACAAAAAAAAAACAAAGACAATCGGACATAAAAGGGGTAGACAAAGGATGCGAGTTTTCGTTGTATATAATAAAGTACCATAAATTCCTTAACAAAATATTCAGCTTATAAACTACCCTTAACCAAACTTAACCTAAACACGAACAGTATATACATAGTAATAAAACATAGAACAATAGTGAAGCAATGTGGAGGGGGGAGAGGCAATACAAGATTACAAATACTTAAGTGAGGAGCTGAGATGGCTGACGAGCAAGGCTGAGTATGGTAGAAGACGGTAAATAGTCACTGTGCCGTAGGTTTCCAGGATAGGTGATCCTGTGGTCGCTTCCCAGAGTGAAGTGTGTCCTCTCCTCGAATTGGAGCTGACAAAGTAGACTGAGGCGGAAGTGACGCAACAACCAGGATATGGAGAAGGGAAACCCGGGAGTGGTAACTAAGACGAGCCATACTCGTGTTTCGTCCCTAGATGGCGTTGCTCGTGGTGCTGGGTAGGTAGATGAAGACAATCGGTGGAGGGGTTCGTAACACACCCCCCCTCCAAAGACCTTCGTAGCGCGGGCGCGAAGGAGGTGATCACCTGGTGCGTCTGGAGAGTAGCTGCTACATTTCCACTGGAGCTCGGGATAAGGAGTCTGCAATCAGGTTTTCCACCCCCTTTATGTGCCGGACTTGTAGATTATAGGGCTGGGTGAGGAGAGCCCAGCGGAGGATTCGCTGGTTGGAGGTCTTGTTGGTTTGGATGAACGTGAGTGGGTTATGGTCGGTGAAGACCAGGGTTGTTTGTGGGCAAGACTGGAGGTAACATTCAAACTTCTTTATTGCCAACACCAGAGCCAGGGCCTCCTTCTCTATGGTCGAGTAGTTGGTCTGATGTTTTTTCAACTTGGCAGAGTAATATGCCACAGGGTGAAGGACATCAGTGGTTGGGTCGGGTTGTAGGAGCACAGCCCCCACTCCGACACCACTAGCGTCGATTTGCAGATGGAAGGGCAAGGTGTAGTCAGGGGGGTGGACTACAGGCTTACAGGCAAGGAAGGCTTTGAGGCGGTGGAAAGACTGGTCGCACTTCTGGTTCCAGATGTAAGGGACCGCAGAACTGGTAAGGTCTGTGAGGGGTCCGGCCACGCTGGAGAAGTTACTGCAGAACCGACGGTAGTAGCCGCACATCCCCAGGAAGCGCATGAGTTCCTTCCTCGTCCTTGGAGTGGGGAAGGACAAGATGGCTTCAACGTTTGCGTCCTTGGGTCTCACCATACCATGCCCAACGATATGTCCCAGGTAAGTCACCGAGGCCCGGCCAAAAGCAGATTTAGCCAGGTTTATGGTGAATCCAGTCTCTTGCAGTCGTGCAAACAGTATCTCCAAACGCACCAGATGTTCGTCCCAGCTGTCCGACACCACCACCAGGTCATCCAGGTAGGCGAACGTCCCACCTAGGTCTTGAATAAGGTAGTTTATGGCCCTCTGGAATGTGGCCGGAGCATTAGAAAAGCCAAACGCCATAACTAAATATTGAAAAAGACCAAATGGAGTTATAAATGCCGAGATTATTTTTGCCCTATCCGTGAGTCCTACTTGATAATATCCTTTCAACAGGTCTATAGTACTGATAAATTGGGCACAGCCTATGCTGTCTATTATATCTTCAATCAAAGGTAAAGGGTAGGAGTCAGAGACAGTGACCTGGTTCACTTTACGATAATCTGTACAGAAACGAAAGGTGCCATCGGGTTTTGGAATGAGAAGGCAAGGTGAAGCCCAGGGGGAGGTACTAGGCTCAGCTAAGTTATGCTTTAACAAAAAATCTACCTCCTTTTTCATGATCTCTTTTTTTTGTGGATTTAGTCGATATGCTGATTGTCTAATGGGTTGTACATCATCTGAGATTAGCTTAATATCATGTTTAAGTATATTGCAAAATCCTGGGAGGTCTGATGTGACTTTAGGAAATGTTGATAATAACTTAGTGAGATCTTTTGCTTGAGATGGATTCAGAACAGAAAAATACTCATCCAAATTGTTGAGTATGTGACTGTTAGCAGGGTTCTCTTTAGGTAGAGGGAAGTCTAAATTCTCCAATAGGTCCATGTCATCTGTCTCCGGCTCCGGCCCTGACAAAACCGTATGCAATACAGGTAGGCTTACAGCCTCGGGGATGTCTTCCTCTGACTGCCTGGAATGGTAAAGTTTCATGAGATTAATGTGAACAAGTTGTGAATCTTTTCTGCGATCAGGAGTATGGACTATATAGTTGAGAGGAGATAGTTTATTAGCAACTATATAGGGACCAGTAAACTTGCTTTTAAGGGGAGAGCCTGGAATGGGTAGAAAGAGTAACACTTTGTCACCTGGAGAAAATGATCTTTTAACTAATTTAGGTTGGGACTTCACCATTTTCTCTTGGACTTTTTTTAAGTTTGACTGAGCAATGGTTCGGACTTCAGTTAATTTGTCCCGTAAAGTGTCAATGTATTGGGAAACTGTTGCGGGCTTAATAGAGGGAGTGTCAAACCACTGCTCCTTTACTATTTTAAGGGGTCCCCTAATTTGTCTCCCATATAGTAACTCGAACGGGGAGAATCCCAATGACTCCTGGGGACATTCCCTGATGGCAAAGAGTAACAAGTCTATGCCTTCATCCCATTCCTTTTGGTGTTCTATACAGTATTTTTTGATCATTGATTTGAAAGTTTGATGGAACCGTTCCAAGCAACCTTGGGATTGTGGGTGGTAAGCCGAAGATGTACAATGGTCCACACTGAGGTCTTTCATCACCTGTTCGAAAAGATTGCTCGTAAAATTGGTGCCCTGATCAGATTGGATCTCTTTAGGAATGCCCACTGAAGTGAAAAGATGCAAAAGATGTTTGATTACGTTTTTTGAAGTGATGCTTTTAAGGGGAAAAGCCTCAGGATAACGTGTACTGGTATCCATAACTGTGAGCAGGAATTGATTTCCCTTCTTAGTCTTTGGTAATGGGCCCACACAATCCACAACAATCTTTTCAAATGGGGTAGAAAATACTGGGATGGGCTTAATGGGAGCTGCTGGTATACTTTCATTTGGTTTTCCTACCATTTGACAAATATGACAAGATTTTAGGTATTGTGACACATCCTTCCTAAGTCCAGGCCAGTAATAGTGTTGGAGGAGCTTTTTATATGTTTTCAGGATTCCCAAATGTCCTGAAATACCATCATGGGCAAGGGCAATTAATGCTGGTCTGACTGAAGCTGGAATTACCACTTGATGTATTTCAGACCACGTGTCTAGATGGGCAAGCTCAGGGGGCCTATAGGCCCTCATCAAAACCCCTTCATGATAATAAAAACACGGAAGGGTGTTAAAATCTTTACCCTCAACTGCTGCATGATGAAGTTTATTCAAAGATGGATCAGATTGTTGGGCTTTAATGAGCTCATCCTTACTTATCGTCTTATTGTACAGATCTTCTGTGGGTAGGAAGATATTGGAGGTGGTTTTAGATGAAGAGGGCCCATTCCGCACACTCTGTGACCGGGTGACAGCACAAGATGGGAAAAGATGAGGAATAGTTTCTTTAAGGTCAGTGGTGGAGTTGACAGGTAAGGGAGAGTCGACTGTCTTTATGTT
Source organism: Homarus gammarus (assembly GCA_958450375.1). Taxonomy (NCBI): domain Eukaryota; kingdom Metazoa; phylum Arthropoda; class Malacostraca; order Decapoda; family Nephropidae; genus Homarus; species Homarus gammarus. The sequence continues at coordinate 3,962,341 of CAUDMG010002538.1, forward strand.
AGGAACCACTAGATCTCCTACCAAGTCATTACCCAATAATAAATGAATGCCACACACAGGCATTGGGTCTTTCCTTATGGCTATTTGCACTTCCCCAGTAATCAAGGGACATTGGAGGTGCACTTTAGCTAAAGGATAGGAAGAATGGGACGAGAGATCTGAAATTAGAACACTCTCATTTGTAAATGCGGTAGATATATCAGGAATGACGTTAAACAGGAGGATAGATTGTGCTGCGCCCGTATCACGTAGTATACGAATAGGGAAAGAACGAGACCCTTCTACGATTGAAATTTTTCCCTCATAGGTGAATGAAGAGAAGAGATCCTGATGGGGCCTTGCCACATTGGCATTTGCTATTGGTTTGGATTTGGGATCCAGGGAACTACTTTTAGCAATTCGACACTTTGGGTGTTTACAAGTCTGGATCGTATGGCCTGGGATTTTACAGTAAGAACAAGTAAGCTTGGTTGCATCGGGGGGAGTGGGTGTGGGACCTTTCGACCTACCACTCACGTTCCCAAGGTTATCATCAGAGGAGGACCTAACATGTCGGGAAGTACCACGTTCTCTACTGCCCAGTGACTCCACCAACAAAGCATACGCATCAGCCAGCTCAGCAGCACGCCCTAAATTAACCTCTCCACGCTCCTCCACATGCTTCAAGATGTGAAATGGTATCTTGCTTTTCCACTCCTCCAGGACTACCAAATTTAACAAATCCTGAAATGTGGAGGTCTCTGTAGCCTCTAACCACTTCTTAAAAAACCTAAGCTTTTCTTGAGCAAACTCAACAAATGTGTGTGAAAATGGTTTGGTTAGTTTACGAAACTTCTGCCGGTATCCATCTGGCGTGATAGCATAAGAGGTGAGGATATTCTTTTTTACGTTATCATAGTCATCAGTCTGGTCTAAACAGTTATAAACTCTACGAGCCTTACCATATAATTTAGGAACTAACACTGACACCCACTGGTCCTTTGGCCACTCATTCTTCGCGGCTATTTTCTCAAAAGTCCTAAATGACCCGTCCATATCGGATTCATCAAACCCGGGAACAAGGGAAGAAGCAGTAGCAGGGTTAAAAGCAGCGAGTTTCTCTTTTAATGCCACTTCCTTTGATTTAAACTCCGATGTTAAAGTGACTTCTGTCTCTCTCACCTGTAGTTCTTTCAGTTTAACCGCCTGCCCCAACTTGGCCTGTTCCAACCTTCCCTCATGCTCCAACTTGGCCTCCAACTTGGCCTGTTCCAACTTGGCCTGTTCCATCCTTTCTTCATGGTCCAACTTGGCCTCCAACTTGGCCTGTTCCAACTTGGCCTGTTCCCTCCTTTCTTCAGGGTCCAACTTGGCCTCCTGCTCCAACTTGGCCTGTTCCAACTCGAGTTCTTTCATTTTGATTTGGAACTCGAACCTAGCTCGTTCTAGTTCTAAGGGGTCTATTCGTTGTGTTTCTTCTTGAGGGCTAGCCAGACCTGAGGCAACTTCTGGGTGAGGAGGGGTGGTGGATAGTGGTTGAAGTTTCTTGGACATGGGCGTTAATCTGTCAACAGCGGATTCTTTTAAAACTTCTTGTTGAACCAACTCTTCAATCACATGATTTTTTAACATTTCCTTAGTCAGTTGCTGTGAAAATGGGATATTGTAATAGTTGGCTATTTCTTTCCATTCTTTCTTCAGGATATTAACACGTAATTTAGCTACAGAAGGATTTTCAATAAAATCCTGAAGATCAAAACCTGAGGTGGCCATTGTTAAGAAAAATAGGATAAATTAACTAATGGTCAAAAGATAAGATAAGTGGATAACCCTAGAAAATATCACGGCAGTGGATAACCAGAAAGTCCCGGAAACTAACCAAGTTATACCTAGGGAAATTACACTTATGATTATTGTTCTTCCGAGAAGATCCTTAGATAAGGACAAGAGACTTTAAAGAGGTAGGGCGTATACGGCATTAATATAAAGTTCCGGATTAACAACCCTGATATACTTGAAAGAGGTAGGGCGTATTACGGCATTTATATAGAGATCCGGATTAACAACCCTGATATACTTGAAAGAGGTAGGGCGTATTACGGCATTAATATAAATATCCGGATTAACAACCCTGATATACTTGAAAGAGGAAGGGCGTATTACGGCATTAATATAAAGATCCGGATTAACAACCCTGATATACTTGAAAGAGGAAGGGCGTATTACGGCATTTAAATACAGATCCGGATTAACATCCCTGAATGAGATAATGAGAAGAACAATAATGGAGGCTTTATAATTATGGGGTCCTGGTAGAGAGGGGCGTTCCAAGATATCACTTCACTCTAAACTAGTAACTATGGAACAGCCTACTCTGGAGTGAGGGTACGGCATTAAACAGATCCGGATTCTTCCCTACACTCGATAAGACTTGCCACACGACTGCCACGTGTAATAACAGGTAAGCCTTATGACACTTGGAACCTATTATCCTACGTCTGTCACTCTTACTATACGGTAATACCAATATATGCACACACATATGAAGGAAACTTTAAACCACCGTAAAGCAATTGTAAACAGAAGTGACTGGGAGGGGTAATTAACACTGAGTAACAAGGGAGGAAGGAATATGGTACTTAAGGTCGTATCCTGTCACGGTCGCCATTTGTTACGAGTTGGGGATTTAGAATATAGTTATACGTCTACCCAGATCCCAACAGGTAACAACAAAAAAAAACAAAGACAATCGGACTAAAAAAGGGTAGACAAAGGATGCGAGTTTTCGTTGTATATAATAAAGTACCATAAATTCCTTAACAAAATATTCAGCTTATAAACTACCCTTAACCAAACTTAACCTAAACACGAACAGTATATACATAGTAATAAAACATAGAACAATAGTGAAGCAATGTGGAGGGGGGAGAGGCAATACAAGATTACAAATACTTAAGTGAGGAGCTGAGATGGCTGACGAGCAAGGCTGAGTATGGTAGAAGACGGTAAATAGTCACTGTGCCGTAGGTTTCCAGGATAGGTGATCCTGTGGTCGCTTCCCAGAGTGAAGTGTGTCCTCTCCTCGAATTGGAGCTGACAAAGTCGACTGAGGCGGAAGTGACGCAACAACCAGGATATGGAGAAGGGAAACCCGGGAGT
>CAUDMG010002538.1:3975478-3987978 GCA_958450375.1 Homarus gammarus
ATGTGAAGGGGCGGGAAAACAATTTTTTCACGTTCCACTCGGGGTTCATAAATGATGTTCTTGTCCCCAACATTGAGGCTTTCCCTAACTGGCCATTCCTTCTGAATTCAGTGTCTGTCTTTGGCTCTGCTGTCCCAGAGGCAGATAAAGCAAGGAAATTTTGTATACCCACCTTGCTGTCCTAGCAAAAAATTGACCATTTTTAGATCAACACAGATGATCCATTTGTGTTCTTCATATGTGAGTCGCTCCAAAACCGTTTTGATGTGTTCATATTTTTCTTTCAGGTGTACTGAGTGCCCTATGGGTATTGCGCCAAAGATGTTGCCTATATGTAATAAAACACACTTCAGACTCCGCTTAGAGCTATCTATAAAGAGGCGCCACTTTTTCGGATCATAACCTGGAGCTCCCATCGTGGTGACTAATCCAGAAATATCACAACAGTAGACGAAGTCAAATTTAGAATCAAAGAACTGTAAGAGGCTCTTTTCTCTGTTGCGAAAGAATGTTACCTTTGTGTCTATTTTCAGCAAGTTTTTATCTTTTAACCGTGAAGCCAACAATTCTGACAGCTTTTTAGACAGACCCAGATCTAGAACTAAGTCATTGAGTTCTGCGTGGCTAAATGTTTGCGGTTCTGTTGATATGCACTAATGCACACACAAATCTATATTTGACGCACTGATGTAATTAAGAATTATATTTGATGAATGTAAACTAATATGCTTATTACCTCCCTTTGCTATTTTCAGAATCTGCGACCTGATATGTAAATTGCCGCGTAGCATCAAAACTTGACCTGATCTGCACAAACGAATGCCATTTGCGTAATTTGTGACCTCAAATCTACCAGAATCAAGTGTCAGAACTCATGCAACCGAAAGTGTGTTCCCCAGTGTAATATGGGGAGAGGGAGGCGGAAAAGGGAGAGGGAGGGGAAAGGGGGGAAAAGGGGAGGTAGTGGGTGTAACTGGTGAAAGAAACACCAACACAAACAACCACAATATATAAACGACAAAATCTCTCCAAGAACACGTACAGAATTTTCCGATGATTCCCGTCCAATTTTAGGCATATTGGGAGCCACACTACGCCATATCTACGACTCCATCTACCTCACTACGGCGTTTAATACATAGAATCTACATAAACAAGCGGTGTTAGTGGCCTTTGTTTACGTCTTGGATAAATATATGAGATTCAGAATATCGAACAACGTAGAGATATTCATTCAGGAGTTTTTTTTTTTTTTTTTTTTGTCTTGGTAAGGGTTTAGGGCAATTTGGTTTAGATTCAAAGTAATGTACAGTATATAATACGCCAGGCGATCGTCAGCTTCTTGTTTTGCCAGTGCTGTCTTGTAAGGCGTGTTTATCTTATAGGTGTCGAGGTATAATGTGAGAAGCAGATGTTTAGATGATAGTTGATACACACACACACACACGCACGCACACACACACACGCGCACACGCACGCGCACACGCACACGCACACGCACGCACGCACGCACACACCACCGAATGGTCAAGACATACCTGGCGCTCCTCTCGGAGCAGCCAGGTCAACTGTTAAGTTGGCCCATACCAACCCCCTTCCCTGAACCCTCCTCCCCACCGGAATATCAACAAGTTCTCGCCAGAAGTTACAATTTCATTTAGGAAAGGAACGGAACCAGTGTTAAACAGAGGTGAACAGTGGTGAACAGTGCTTAAGTCAGTGAGAACAACTCAACAGTAAGAGTCGCACCCAAGTTAACCTTCACACAGTGAGGTCCCAGGTACCCAGTGATAACGGCCCGTGAGACCCACCAGCGATGTGTTAATCCGTCTACGATAGGAAGGCCTGGGACCACACATCACTCATATAACACCATCTGTGAGGGAATTACTACACCACGTGAGGTCCCTCATAACACCATCTGTGAGGGAACTACTACACCACGTCAGGTCCCTCATAACACCATCTGTGAGGGAATTACTACACCACGTGAGGCCCCTCATAACACCATCTGTGAGGGAATTACTACACCACGTGAGGTCCCGCATAACACCATCTGTGAGGGAACTACTACACCACGTCAGGTCCCTCATAACACCATCTGTGAGGGAATTTCTACACCACGTGAGGCCCCTCATAACACCATCTGTGAGGGAATTACTACACCACGTGAGGTCCCGCATAACACCATCTGTGAGGGAATTACTACACCACGTGAGGCCCCTCATAACACCATCTGCGAGGGAATTACTACACCACGCCAGGTCCCTCATAACACCATCTGAGGGAACTACTACACCACGTGAGTTCCTCCTAACACCATCTGGGAGGGAGTTACTACACTACGAGTTTGCTGTTCAACACCTACATTAATCTGTATGTTCACTGTATGTTCCTTTACCTTTCTCTAATGAAGGCTTTTGTTAAACCAGTAATGTATGTAATAAGTCATTTATGTCCAATGTATATTTTCAGCCTTCGGGCTGCAGAATTTTTTCAATAAACCGTTAATTATTATTATTATTATTATTATTATGTATGACGCCATCACAGGATTATATTTAATTCAACTATTATTGTTATTTAGAACAATAACATAACTAATAGTAGATTCGATACTGCGCAGGAGGTCGGCTGACATGACGTCACGGATAGCACCACCAGAGGCTAGCTAGATATTAATTCCGTATGGATAGATCATGAGACACTGGGTCATGTGACGCTTAACCCAGCCTCTCTCTTGATCACGCAGTCATGACTGTGAGACGTGGTTTCTCAGGCCCGCTATAATAGATTCCACATATATTGATCACGAGGCTATGACCGAAAGGCGTCACATGACCCAAGGCATCACAAGTCATAACTATGAGGCGTCTGAAGGCGTCGCTACCCTAGCCGCTTCTGTAAGAGTTATAGTTAGTCTGTCACTGGCCCAGGCACGAGTTAGACATCTAGGTCTTACAGCAGCCAAGATCTTCGTCTCGGCAGACTCTGTACAGTGTACATAGTTAATACAGAGGAAAACACTGCACAAGACAATATTTCATCCCTTCTCAACTTAAAGAAGAAATAGGAGAAGAGTGAGTATGAAGCTGGACTCAGGTAATATCCGTGACCAGGAAGAAAGAAGATTAACCTGTTACGACATCTCACACTCAGAAACTATATAATAAACTTTCAAAGGTCACACACACACGCACACACTACTACTACTACTACTACTACTACTACTACTATAATATACCGTCCAGGAGAGGAGAAAGAAGAAGAAAAAGGTTAACGTGGTGAGACAACCTCAACCTCTGACGCGTTGGAGAAATTCCTCAGAAAAAAAATTTAATCCAAACTTTTGACTCCGGTAACTCCTGACCCACTGAACTACAGACTTACTGAAGAGGAAACTTGGCGAGATCAAACACCTTCCTTATATTTACTATTATCAATTTTAATGAAAGGACAAAAAATATCACTTGAACATTAGACACGTTTGTTATTTCACTTTGAGGTTAGCTATACTATGCTGCCCTGACACGAACCGACATAACACAACACAACATAACATAACGTAGCCTAACCTAACCTTACGCTAACCTATCCTCACCTCACGCTAACCTATCCTCACCTCACACTAACCTAACCCCACGCTAACCTAACCTAACCATAGCAACGCGTTTAAGCTGGGGCGCCTAATGTTCACGTAATCCGAAAAAAAAAATAGTTTCAACATCCTCTACGTTCCTCCTCGTCGTATAAGATGACACACTAAACTTGAACAGGACCCGAGAGATGTATACAGAAAATAAAATAAATCATATCTAAAAGTATAAACTAATTCTAATATCTATTGACCATCAGACTTCCACCTAAGCTCATTGGAGTTCCTCAGACACAAGATACGCATTTCCATAAAGAGGAGAGGGAGGAGAAGTGATGAAGGAGGAGGAGGAGGAAGAGGAGAGGAAAAGTTTGTTTGGTCTTCGGAGTCCGCATGAACTATTGGGGACTTGATATTGCCAAAACATCGCTTCATTGACAGTGGTGCTGAAGAGGTAACGAGAGAGAGAGAGAGAGAGAGAGAGAGAGAGAATTTTGGCAATAAAGTCTCGAATAAACTTAAATTAAGATTAACATTTAGACTAATATGTCGACAACAGCCGACTTCACCGCCTCTCTCTCTTTCACTCTCTACCCTACCTCTTTCCCTTCCTGCTTTTCTTCCCTCTCTCCTTTCTTCTTCTCTTCCAGCCTTTCTTCTTCAGTCTCTCTCTTTCTCTTTCTCCTCCTACTCTCCCTCTCTTCTTGTCCTCCCTCTCTCCCTGTCCTCCCTGTCCTCCCTCTTTCTCTCTCTCCTTTGTCGTTCCTCCCCCTTTGTCGACCCTCCCCCGTCTCCTCTGTCCTCCCTCTCCCCCTGTCCTCCCTTTCCCCCCTGTCCTCCCTCTCTCCTTGGCCTCCCTCTCTCCTTGGCCTCCCCCCTCCCCCTCAGGTTCATAAAACAGAGGCCACGAGTCCTAACCCTCACAGTCAGGTGCTACACGGCCCACCGAATGCCGCCCAATAAAAGCGGTCCGGCCACCACGTGTACATGGTTTATAGTCAATAACTGGGCGTGGGTGGCCTGAAACTGGCTTTATAGGGCGTGGGTAGCCTGAAACTGATATATATATATATATATATATTATATATATATATATATATATATATATATATATCAGCATATATATATATATATATATATATATATATATATATATATATATATATATATATATATATATATATATATATATATATATATAACCCTGGATGACCTGAAAATGGTTTTAATTTTACCGGACCTAACCTAACCTAACGTATGGTCTTCCACAATGTTCTGTCTTCTTAACTGACCCTCTTCATGCTTCTCACCACCAACCTCCTCTCAACCAACTCTATTAGATTCTCTGTTTACGAACCACTTATGTGCGTCTCTGTCCTCTCAGTCACGCGCTGCACACCACCAAACTCTCCTCACTCACTCACTCACTCACTCACTATTCAATAAACACAGACTTGAATTCCATCTTGATCTCGGGTGCTCAGACAACTTAGGTTCTTTCAATCACGGGACGTGGGTCCTTCTCATCTCCCACAAAACCAACACCAAATGTTCCGCTTCTTTGCGTGTCTGGAGGCTGTCAACTCGACCTCACAGGTTCTAGGATTTCTCCCTCCGTCCCCCGTCGCTTCACCGTAGATTTGTTTAACTTTATATTGTATTCAGATATATCCAAAACTAATTTAAGTCAATCTGGAACTATGAAATTCTTCTGCCAGTCTTAGTAAACTGATTTAATTTAACATTTTCTTAAGTGTTCTATCAAAATGTCCATAAAATATATTTGGTTTAAGTTCTTCAAAGGTTTTAAACTTCCTTGTAAGACTTAGGTAAACTTTTCAGTGGAAAAAGATTTTTCATTTCAGAAAAATAAAATAGTTGAAATCCTCGCCATTCCTCGTAACCTCTCTGCTAAACCCTCTTGTCAACCAGTTTAATTCATTTAAGGACCTAAAACTCCCTCTCCCTTTCCTCTCCTCCTAAAAGATAAATACATTAACGTAATTTAGGAGATACAGAGAAGCAAACCAGTTTAACCAGTCGATATTTCCCACAAACTCTCAGCCACCTGCCAGTTAACTAGTTTAACTCTTCTGGACTTCCCCCAAAACTTCTTCACCTGCAGGTCCCAAGTAAGCCATTTAAACTCTTCAGCTTGTCGCCAACTTCCCTCCCTCCCTCCTACCCCTCACTCCCTCCCTGCCTCTAGTGAACCAGTTCAAGTCTTCGCGGTGACTTGCCTCAACTTGTGTGGGCTCCCTCTGCCACGTCTGGAGGCTTCCACGAGGTAAAGTGTTTTCAAAAGGAGGCTCAAGAGACTTTATAACCACAACATTGCTATTACATCTTCTTGCGCCTTTACGATCATCAATTTCGAGAGAGAGAGAGAGAGAGAGAGAGAGAGAGAGAGAGAGAGAGAGAGAGAAAAGTTTAATGGCGTCTGGGCGTCTGTGCAATAGTATTCTAACCCCAAATGACCCCAGATGTAACCGTCTCGTGAGATCTAATGACTTGGCCTGACCCTAAGGTAGGCTAAAGACATCTGCATTGAAGACATATATCGTCTTCTATTTGGGTATGTGTCACGAGAGAGCAGGTAGTCTGACACGGCAATAGAGACAAGATAATTAATAGATAGATAGATCAATAGACAGCACGACTGGAAGGATTAAATAGACAGATTGATTGATTGCTATTTAGTAAAATCATCACACAAGTTAAAATTGATTCAACATATACATACACACTGTAGACACTGTAGCTATGCAAATAATGTATAGAAACAGATCAGGTATACAAAAAAGAAATATACACGGTGTAAGTATACTACATAAACAGTGAAGGTATACAAACAATGCATAAACACTGTGCAGGTATACAAACAATGTTCATAGACAATACAGGTATAGAACTAAGCGTATACAGTAAGTCCATTTCACAAAGACATAACGTGAGGCTGTGAAGGTTGTGTATCATGTAGTCGACACGTGAAGATGTAATTTGTATTAACATGTCAAAACAATTCTTGTGACTGGACCGTAATCTCTTCTAAAGCTGTATGACTCAGTTGACTATTATCAGGTTCTCTTATTTTATCTTACTAAGTCTTATTGAAGGATTTTTTTATGTAAGTATCTAGTAACAAGAGAGAGAGAGAGAGAATGAGAGAGAGAGAGAAAGAATGAGAGAGAGAGAGAGAGAGAGAGAGAGAGAGAGAGAGAGAGAGAGAGAGAGAGAGAGATCGTCCTTCTGGGAGGGAGGGGGAGGGGGGGGGGGTGCAGTCAGCTGAAACAACAACAGTGGCGTTTGTTGTCAAAAGTGTACAGGTGCGAGAGGTACTGTACACACGTGTTGCATATTCAATACCCTTAGCGGCCTCACCAATTATAAAAACAGAAACTACACATAGCATATGAAAGAAACACAGTAGAAAAAACAGGCGTTGTTTCCACGACGATAGTATTTTAGGAATGAAAGAATATACTGCCGATAATAGAGGTACACGAAATGAGAAATCAGGAAGAAGATTAATAAAAGAGGCGAGTAGTAGATAGGTGAGGACAAGACCAAGAAACGGACGACCATCCAGGAAGCAGTGATGAACGTGAATGAGTGGGTAGCGTGGTGTCCCGTTATGTTTTGGGGGAGGGATGAGATGTTATTGGCTGATGCTAGACTGAGAATGGTAACAAGACAGCGAATGAAGGGAAGGTCTATGTTTACTGTAAATATTTTACTCTGGGGTGGACTTTAGTAACACGATGTGAAGCAGGGCTCGGAGGAGGAGGAGGTGCAGAACGCGTCTTCACTACGCTGACATCGTGTTTTGAGGCAGGGCTAGGAGGAGGGGCTGTGAGCTGGGTGGTAATGGGGCAGGTCTGGGTTAGTACAGGTATAGACTCAGTACTAAGTTACGACAAGGCCATAAAATTTATTCAGCGGAACGAGATTTATCACCCGAGGTACTGAGAACACTGGCGCCCTGTTGGCATACTTAATCATTCATCGAAGCTAAATTCACAAACTCCCAGACGAGAAAAAAGTGATTTTTACGACTCGTATTGGATAACGATAAGGATTTTTTTTATTACTTTTTTGGTGCTTTTCGGCGAAATATTCTTTTGCAACGCAAACATGTTCCTAGAAAATGTCGGAATACAATTGAATGTCTTCTAACATATGTGTGTATGCATATCAATTAATTCTATTTATTGTATACTATTAATATATCATATTCACTCACTCACTCACTCTCTCATTCTCTTTCTTACCATCACCGGTACACACACACAGTCACATATACTGTGCACACACAAAAACACACTATAGCCTTTTCACGCTAACCTGGCCCATAGGCCCCGGCGTCCCTCGTCTAAACTACAGATAGCTGATTGGTTTCCCTGAGCGTTATCCCCCCCCCCCCCCCCCACCCGGACTGCGCGTATATAAGCGCGTATTTATATGGACCTTTATGATAAATATTTCAAATATTCTAACATCCTCTCTGAAGTGCTAATGCCTTGAAATCATTCTTAACACAATTGAGTGATAATAAGACTTGATTAACAGACGATAATCATAGAACTTGATGGCGGGGAGTGAACGCTGCGTGATCAAAGAACTTGTTGACAAGACAATTATGCGATGATAATACCTGCACCTTTTTCCTTAATTAAATTAAAATTTTATAAACGCTCATTATGTAGTCTGATCTCATCGTCTTACCTGAACCCCCCTCCCCTCCCCTTATCCCCATCCCTCCCTCCTGGAGGGAGGTATGGAGAAAAGGAGGGAAGATGGATGGATGGAGGTAGGATGCCTCAGCTAGATGATTCAAGTCTAAAGAGGTTCTTGACTTAGTGATCACCACGGTGAGTCATACTCGAGATTACCTTACGCCCTTGTCTGGAGATGGACCTCCAATGACGAGTGGCGGTAGGAAGAGCAGGAAGAAAATTAGATGTACTGGAGGAAGAGAAATAAGAAACAATATAAAGTAAAAAGAAGGGAATAGAGGAGAGGGAGGAGGAGGAGAAAGAAAATGAAGAGAAGAGAAACTAGATGCAATGGAGGAAGAGGAAGATCAGTATAAAGAAGATAGGAGGTAGTTAAGTAAGAAGAGGAAGAGGAAGATGAGGCAGATACAAAGACATTTCTATAGTGTGTTACTAAAGACGGAGATCTTCCAACCCGACCATGACGGTGTCAGTGGTGCGTTGTGGGGCGAGAGTTGTCAGGGAGATAGAGTGGGAGGGAAGGAGGGAGACGAGTAGAGACGGAGGAAGAGAGGGAAGGAAGGAGGTAAAGAGAGAGAAGGTGGAGGAAGGAGGGTAAAAGAGAGAGAGAGAGGGAAGAAAGGAAGAAAAATCGAGGAACCAAGAAATAGAAAATACAGAAGTTTGTGCCAGCGTCGGTCTGATCATAATGTCAAGGATGCACTTTTATAAACTTTTCGTGTGGACGGGACTCTGAGAAAACAAGAATTGGTCACCGATACCAGGAAGCAACCAAGGTGTTAGGTTAGGTTAGGTTAGGTTAGATTAAGAGACGTAAGACCAGATTCTCAAAGGGTTCCTACGTTTAGTGTATCTCGTATCTGACTAAAGCTCAAGTGCCAAGTTCTTGTAATGCTGTGACTTGACGCAGGAATATAGGAGAGTTAAAGTCAAGTAAGAGTATGTGTGAGGTGTGTTGAGAGAGAGAGAGAGAGAGAGAGAGAGAGAGAGAGAGAGAGAGAGAGAGAGAGAGAGAGAGAGAGAGAGAGTTTCTTGACATGTAGTTCACGAAGAAAGTTTCAGCAGGCGACGTGACCTGAGGTGAGGAGGCAGCACAGGGTTCAAGGCCACATCAAGAGGGTGCAACTTATGACTGGTAATGAAATACTAGACTCATGATGATAGTTTATGACAGTCCATGACAAGGGTAACCATTTTGCCGATAGCTTATGACAATCCACGACAAGACTGACCATTATGACGATAGCGTATGACAATCCACGACAAGGCTGACTACTTTGCCGATAGCTTATGACAATCCACGACAAGACTGACCAATAAGACGATAGCTTATGACAATCCACGACAATACTGACCCACATGGCGATAGCATTTGGTAAGTCAAGAAAAATTTGACCTTCATGACGACAGCCTATGACATTTCAGGACAATCTTGATTCCTGGATAATAGTTTATGACAACCCATGAAATATATAGTTTGGATATACACTTTATATGACAAATATAGTTTAGCGGTGTGTTTCATATAAAGACAAAGGATTACAACATTACGGGGAGACTATGTGTATGTGGGGGGGGGGGGCGGTGACAGCAGGGAGGGAGGGAGGGAGGGAGAGAGAGAGAGAGAGAGAGAGAGAGAGAGAGAGAGAGAGAGAGAGAGAGAGAGAGATGATGATGATGCAACGTGGTGACAAAGACGCAAAGTTTGTTTCATTAGCACAAGTTTGACACACTCTTTGTCTCCCTTGATTTTAGCAAACTCCTGATATGAGACTTTAACACAACGCTGAGTGCTCTGTTGTCTCCCCTCTCCCCCCCCCTCTCCCTTCTCCCCTTCCCCTCTCCCCTCTCCTTCACTCTCCCGTCTTCCCCCACTCTCCTGCCCCCCCTCCCCTCTCCCCCCCTCTCCCTCCTCCCCTCTCCCTCACTCTCCCGTCTTCCCCCACTCTCCTGCCCTCCCTCCCCTCTCCTCACTACCGTTGCTGCACGGCTGATCAGGGAGGAAGACACAGCAACACAGCGCTGAGTTGTCTCGTTGGAGGAGAAAGTTAAGACACAAAGCTGTTTTTCTTCTTAGGTAATTCTTTGCGTCGTGAAGATGAGGCGAGGATGAGATGAGGATGAGATGAGGATGAGGTGAGGATGAGATGAGGATGAGGCGAGGATGAGATGAGGATGAGGTGAGGATGAGATGAGGATGAGATGAGGATGAGGTGAGGGTGAGGGGAGGACACACACACACACACACACACACACACACACACAGTATAAAGATTATATAGGACATAAACACTGACAGGGATTAGGTTAGGTTGGGTTAGGTTAGGTTATTAATAATTTTAATTTATAGTTTATATTATAACTATATACATGGATCATCCCTATATGTAGACCAACTGAAAATGTCGAAAAAAATATACATAGAAGCTCTCGATATATATACTGTACATGCATTTATATATGTATACTGAACCTTATAACACAAGTTCTCAAATCTGAATTAAATTGGATGCGAGAAATCTAATTAACTCTTTATTATAATGCTCCTCGTTAGAATGGTAATCTCCCAAATAGAGAATTATGCTCATGAATGTTAATTTCTTATGAATTTATAATACTTCAGAAGCGCCGCCTCGTTGATAATGTCATTAATATGTATCATAAAATTAACGTTGGAATTACTACTATAGTTCACTTCCTTATATAAACTTAATTTTTAGGGCAGATTATAAGTTTCTGCACACACGACTGAGGGAAATGTGGTGTGTGTGTGCACAGGGTGGTGCAATGCGTCTAGTGTGGCAGCATTTTGTTAGTGTTAAGGTGTAAGCACTGCATGCTCCCACTCGCTTTCAGCTACTGCCGCTGGCTAGCCCTAGTGACGAACAGGGAAGCAGCTTTACGTAAATCTTCCCCTGCCAGTACACAGCCTCTTCACCATCAAGACTCCTGCTGTGCCTGCTCGTGGCAATACACGGCAACTGGGGGTCTCGTGGGCCCTAGCTAGACCAGTAGGGGATCTCGGAGTAGCAGTGGGCCCCAGAGGGATGGCGCACTGGCATGTGGACACGTCCTGGCGCCTACCAACCACTACCCCGCTGCCTTGCGGATTAACCTTGGTAGGTATAAGGCTACAGGAGTAAACCCCGAACGAAAAATCTGTGGTGGAGCCCCGCATCAGGCAGACATGCTTACAGAGCTCCAACAAGATCCCTAACGGCGGTATAGGTGACCAACATGGGAACCCAACGGATGAAGGCAATGCCTGATGGACAGGCTCCTAAGGCGAAATCCAACAAACTGGGATATCGGTAGTCCATTGCAACTCTCCCTCTCTCCAGTCGTTGCCACTACCTGCAACACTGGATCAGGAAAAGGGAGAGCCAAGATGTGTGGTTGCAGCCTGCGCTTCTTCCTCACCACATGATATACTGTATAACTTATGCGCAGCCATCATCAAGCTCATTCATAGCTGGATGATTGTCATACTCGATTCCGAATGACAGCTAAGTAGTAGAATTAGTGGTGGTGGTGTGTGTGTGTGTGTGTGTGTGTGTAAACATATAGCATCCAGCAGCCACTGTAGGGTCAGCTCCCCCACACGCACCCCACTGCTCTTGGCTTCATTACAAATTAAAGTTCTCTCAACACCATTACCATGATTGTGATTACTTAAACGACTCAGACCTTTCACAACCTTAATATATATACCATCACCAAAATAAATAATTCACCCATAAAGGTAATTACACCAGCGGCTTCACTTAAGGAGATTGCTTATATTAATAGTGTTTCAATATTCACCGCAGCCTCGCTTACCTAACGTGTGAGAGTCTTAATGAAATAATAATTGGTTCATAAAGTATTTTTTTCCTTAACTATAAACCTATAAGTATATCTGACTGAATTATTTAAAAAAGTATTATTGTTAGTTTTTTTAGTTGGTATTTGGGAACCACGTGTGTGTGTGTGTGTGTGTGTGTGTGTAGGAGTTATTTATCCATAGTGAATTTTTTGGGTTAAAGAGTTTGCTTCATGTCAATTTTCCACTAGGAACCCTTCAACTGGCTCTTTTAAGTGACGCCAAGATGGCTTCAGAATTGTCCTAAGACTCTACTGTATCCGGATGTGATTTTAAACTTCCAATTAATGAGAAAAAGCTACATCAA
>CAUDMG010002538.1:3992978-4062978 GCA_958450375.1 Homarus gammarus
GAAGAACAATTCTCAACGTACGATAAAAAAAAGTCAGTGAACATTACATAGTGAGAGTGTAAGTAGTAACTGAGTAATGTCCAAAACTAAGGATAAACAGACGAATGAACATACATGATTGTTATATTCTCCGATACTCTTAATAGTGCAGGGATAATAAGAGTAATGGTAGTTAAAATTTACGAGAAAAGCAAATTGAATATTGTCATCAACTATTCTCTCTCTCTCTCTCTCTCTCTCTCTCTCTCTCTCTCTCTCTTTCTCGACAACCACTCCACAAAAGCTCAACCACTATTATAAATACCACAACTACCACCACTACTATAACCATCATCACCACCTAACCAGACTGACTCAAACCTTCACCACCCAACCAGACAGACTGACTCAAACCATCACCACCTAACCAGACTGACTCAAACCATCACCACCCAACCAGACTGACTCAAACCTTCACCACCCAACCAGACAGACTGACTCAAACCATCACCACCTAACCAGACTGACTCAAACCATCACCAACCAACCAGACTGACTCAAACCTTCACCACCCAACCAGACAGACTGACTCAAACCATCACCACCTAACCAGACTGACTCAAACCATCACCACCCAACCAGACGGACTCAAACCTTCACCACCCAACCAGACAGACTGACTCAAACCATCACCAACCAACCAGACTGACTCAAACCTTCACCACCCAACCAGACAGACTGACTCAAACCATCACCACCTAACCAGACTGACTCAAACCATCACCACCCAACCAGACTGACTCAAACCATCACCAACCAACCAGACTGACTCAAACCATCACCAACCAACCAGACTGACTCAAACCTTCACCACCTAACCAGACTGACTGACTCAAACCATCACCACCCAACCAGACTGACTCAAACCATCACCACCCAACCAGACTGACTCAAACCATCACCACCCAACCAGACTGACTCAAACCATCACCACCTAACCAGACTGACTCAAACCATCACCACCCAACCAGACTGACTCAAACCATCACCACCCAACCAGACTGACTCAAACCATCACCACCCAACCAGACTGACTCAAACCATCACCACCTAACCAGACTGACTCAAACCCTCACCACCCAACCAGACTGACTCAAACCATCACCACCCAACCAGACAGACTGACTCAAACCATCACCAACCAACCAGACTGACTGACTCAAACCACCACCACCCAACCAGACAGACTGACTCAAACCATCACCAACCAACCAGACTGACTGACTCAAACCATCACCACCCAACCAGACTGACTCAAACCATCACCACCTAACCAGACTGACTCAAACCATCACCACCCAACCAGACTGACTCAAACCATCACCACCTAACCAGACTGACTCAAACCCTCACCACCCAACCAGACTGACTCAAACCATCACCACCCAACCAGACAGACTGACTCAAACCATCACCAACCAACCAGACTGACTGACTCAAACCACCACCACCCAACCAGACAGACTGACTCAAACCATCACCAACCAACCAGACTGACTGACTCAAACCATCACCACCCAACCAGACTGACTCAAACCATCACCACCTAACCAGACTGACTCAAACCATCACCAACCAACCAGACTGACTCAAACCCTCACCACCCAACCAGACAAACTGACTCAAACCATCACCACCTAACCAGACTGACTCAAACCATCACCACCCAACCAGACTGACTCAAACCATCACCAACCAACCAGACTGACTCAAACCTTCACCACCCAACCAGACAGACTGACTCAAACCATCACCAACCAACCAGACTGACTCAAACCATCACCACCCAACCAGACTGACTGACTCAACCATCACCACCCAACCAGACTGACTGACTCAAACCATCACCACCCAACCAGACTGACTGACTCAACCATCACCACCTAACCAGACTGACTCAAACCATCACCAACCAACCAGACTGACTCAAACCATCACCACCTAACCAGACTGACTCAAACCATCACCAACCAACCAGACTGACTGACTCAACCATCACAGGAAGGTCTCGTACATAAGGCTCCTAGGAACATTTAATTATTAAGGGGATTTAATACCTTGACACTCCACCCGATCCTATTACTGGTGAAATGGAGCGTTCGGATCCTCTTACACACGGACTTCACCTCAGAACTTTCAGAGGTGATTTTTACTCCCCTCCTCGTCTCTGGCGTCTATGTATACGAATATGTATAATGTGTGTGTGTGTGTGTGTGTGTGTGTGTGTGTGTGTGCGTGCGTGTGTGTGTTTTTATGTGCATGTGAGTAATCATCTACCTGTGTTTGTTTTAGTCAATTTGTCTTCGTTTGTCTGTCTGTCTGTCTCATATACCCCTATGCTATAACCTTTGACAATTTGAACTACCATAACCTAACCTAACCTAACTGCCTCGATATACCGTCACTAACTTCCTACCTTCAGCCTACTACCAACCACCACATACAACCAACCACCACATACAACCAACCACCACATACAACCAACCATCACATACAACCAACCACCACATACAACCAACCACCACATACAACCAACCACCACATACAACCAACCACCACATACAACCAACCACCACATACAACCAACCACCACTCCCAGTCAACACCTACTACCAGCCTACAAGTCTCGCCCGGGCCTGTGATTGGGTTTGAACCACAACATGTAACAACAACTTCATTACCACCGAGTGAATATTGGTACAGCGTCTCAGTGACTCTGGGACTAGTGGAGTGGGGGTGGGTTTGGGGTAGTCCAAAGGGGGTAGTCCAAAGGAGAGGGGGGGGGAAGTCCAAGGGGTAATCCGGGGGGAGGGGTAGTCCAGATAGAGGTCCAGGTAAATCCAGGTAAGGCCCAAGGGGGTTCAGGTAGGTTTAAGTGGATATAGGTGGGTTCAGGAAGGTCCAGGAGATGGTCCTCCTCCAAGTATTAACTTCAGGGAGGAAGAGGGAAATAGATAAGCGAAGAGATAAGGGGAAAGAGGCGGTGGAAGAAGGGGAGAAGAAGTTACTTTGGGTTTTTATATGACACTGTAATGGGAAGGAATAAGGGGGAACAGAGAGCAGTGGCGAGAAGGAAAGGGGAGAAGAGAAGAAGGAGGAGAAAGAGGAGGAGGTAAGGGGAAAAGAATAAGTGAGACAGATGATGAGAATAAAGAACGACAGAAGAACAAGAGAAAGAGAAAAGTTAGATTACTCCTTTATCTAAACGAGGTAGAGGGAAGAGTGAAAGAAGAGAGAGATGGTGAGAGGGGAATAAAAGGGAGAGAGAGAGAGAGAGGGAGTGAGAGAGAGAGAGAGAGAGAGAGAAGAAACAAGACTTATTAGGACAATTAATTCACCATCATCATAAAAGAATCGGATCTAACACAATAAGGGATTCGAATCCGTCTTAGTTTAATATCAAAGTATTTTTTTTCTACAGGAGGTTCAAGATAATGGACAAAATAAGTCAATCCTGTTCGTAATTAGTCTAAGTAACTTATTGTTTCCCATTGTTTGTAAACCTGCACTGTCTACACTGTATGTACTTACAAACTGAATCAATGTGAAACATGTATGACGATTTTATTAAATGTCCATCTGTCTGTTTGTCTGTCCGTCTCTCTGTCGATCCTTAGATGATCTACTGTACTCGGACAATAATATTACGATAATCCTTGTTTAAATATTGAATATAAACAAACAGGGCAGGCTGGGTGGAGGTTCCCGACAGATAGGTCCGGTTACTGAACGTGTTGTGTTATATAGCTTGGTCGCCTCCATAACTCTTCTTCTGTCTCTATTAGGCGGATTGGAACTGTGTTTATCTGGCGGATACTTCCCTCCCTCCCTCCCTCCCCTCATCCCTCCCTCCCTCCCCTCATCTATCCCTCCCTCCCTTCCTTGTACTGTACATGTTTATATATCATTAGTAAGAAGAAATGCTGCGTTAATTGTGAGGACTTTATGGCCATGAGAATTACTGTATTAAGTTTACAAATGCTGTCATTAGTGCGTTGGAGTCTTAAGTGATATTATTGGTCGTAGAAATGTTGGTATTATAAAAAAAAATTGCTCTCAACTGGTATTATCGTTTACTCAGATGTTGAAGTCAGACAAATTCTGGTATTATTTAAAAATATTGATATTCTAGTATAAAAACTATGGTATTGTTTAGAATGTTTGGTACCCATTCACAGCTGGGTAGACTATAGGGAGAAGGGGGGTACCTCGAAAGCGAACCAGTATACTCGTAGGGCAGGAAACGAGCGCTACATCCACTTGACCACCGTACCCCATAACGTAGATGGTTTCAATAATATTATTTCTTTTAAGATGTCAATGTTAAATATATCAGGACCAAACTGTTAATATAAATACCGTTAATTATAATAAATAGATTAAATATATTGTCAAATTATGTCCAATATACCGTACAGTATTAATTACATGTTCATAATATAGTTCTTGGTGTAGAGAAGGTCGTATATTATTCTTCAATGTTCCTCTAAATATAGAAAATGAATCAAGCTCAATTTTAGCCCGCGTTTTTGCAGGTCTGGATCGTGGCGGTCGATTGGTTAGAGCGTTCTCCTCCTGTTCCATGGGTCGGTGTTTCGACTCCCGTGCACTCCCAATTCACCCAGCTGTGAATGGGTACCTAAGTTTACAACTTGGGGAAGTGAAGGCGGTTGCGTGCTGCCTCCATGTGTACCGAAGGCTTAGTATATAGTGCTGTAGCCACAGTCCCTAACGGGCAGTCATGTCTATGGGACCCACTTTCAATCTCAATATAGCTCGGTGGTGGGAAGGATAATATATGATGCACTGAATTTTATAAGAAGCAATATATATCGTAAAATATAGTCTATGTTACTCAATTAATATGAAATATTAACAAGAGTTCTGACTACTGGAAGGGAGGCATTGTAATTAATATTGGGTGAAATTATGTCTACTGGGAATTAGATTGTGCTTTTAATTCATAACAACAACACACACACACACACACACACACTACTACTAATTTGCTGTCTCTCGTAATCAAGTATGACGATCATCCAGCTATGATAAAATGATACGAGTTATTAAGGATGTCACCGTTGGTGAGTTCTGAGATGACTGGAGAGTCCAATACGGGACCGGCAGGATCGTTCAATGATGTTGCACATGTGGTAGGCTGCATCTAGTGCGGGAGGGGCGGCGGCAGCGTCTTTCAGGCGTTGGTGCTTGCCTGCCTCGTCATGCAGTCTGGCTAACTCTTAAGTATTGACACCTCGCGTGGTGCTCCTCCAAGCGTTAATGTGTGTAGTAATCGTATCCCAGGTCGATTTGGCACTTTTCAGGCTTGTCTTAAGACTATCCTTATAACTTTTCAATTGCCCGCCAGCGTTACTTTTACTATTCGTTAAGTAACTGTAAAGTAGCTGCTTCGGCAGTCTACTGTCGTCCATGCGGGTAACATGGCCAGCTCAATCTAGTTTTTCATGGATAATGGTAGCCTCGATGCTCCTACAGTTGGTATCAGCGAGAATACTGGCATTTGTTCTCTTGTCTTCCCAGCGAACACGGAGGATGGAACGTAGACTACGTTGGAGGAAGTTTTCAAGTGCCTTGAGGTGCCTCCTGTATGTGACCCATGTCTCACTGCCACATAGCAGGGCGGGGAGGACCATTGCTAGATATATGTGCAACTTTGTAGACAATTTCAGCTTCCTACGGCTGAAGACACGGGTACGGAGTCTGCCAAAAGCTTGAGATGCACATCTGATCCAATGCTGAATCTCTTCATCGATGTCCGCGGTGGTAGACAGGTGGGAGCCGAGATATCGAAAGTGGGTAACATTAGAGAGGGTAATTATATTGTGTGTGTATGCATGCAAATTGGACTGTCCATGTTACCCGCATGGACGACAGTAGACTGCCAAAGCAGCTACTTCACAGTTACTTAACGAATAGTAAAAGTAACGCTGGCGGGCAATTGAAAAGTTATAAGGATAGTCTTAAGACAAACCTGAAAAAGTGCCAAATCGACCCCCTCACCTGGGAGTCGATTACTCCACATCGTAACGCTTGGAGGAGCACCGCACGAGAAGGTGTCAATACTTTAGAGTTAGCCCGACTGCAAACCGAGACAGACAAGCGCCAACGCCGGAAAGACGCTGCCACCGCCCCTCCCACAGTAGATGAAGCCCTCCACATGTGCAACGAATGTGAACGACGCTGCGGTTCCCGTATCAGTCTCTTTAGTCACCTCAAAACTCACTAACCCAGGTGACATCCCTAATACCTCATATCATTGTATCATAGGTGGATGATTGACATACTCGATGCCGAGTGACAGCAAAATAGTAGTGTGTGTGTATATATATATATATATATATATATATATATATATATATATATATATATATATATATATATATATATATATATATATATACACGTACAGAGAGTATAATTTATATAATTTTAGTCATTACAGTAACTGAATAGTTCGTCTAAAAATATAAACAAACCAATTATTATAATTCACGATTCATTCCCGTTAACATTTGAGCTTCTACCTAATAATTAAATTAATTTGGAATAACTAGTTTTCTCTGCTATTGTAAATTTTAATAATAGAAGCAGATATAAGCGGGAGTCTACCTGCTTACTTTATTGGTAGACATTGTTGTTGCTGGTGTTATTTCTCTTCCTCGTTTTGTTGTGCAAGAGGCAGACGGAAGAGGATTATTTATATTCTTACCATCTCAGTTTTGAATCTCTTGTCATATCTTACATTTTTCTGTGTGTGTGTGTGTGTGTGTGTGTGTGTGTGTGCGTCTGTAGGTGTGTGAGTTTGTGTAAGTGTGTACATTTGTGCAAATGAGTGAGTGTATGTAAGTGTGTGTGTGTACCAGACAATGTTTGTACTATGTCCACCGAACGAAAATTCATTATTACACTTTTTTTTTAAATCTCTGACCTGGCCTGACCTAACTCATTTAATATAAGAACATAAATCCACAAGAATAGAGGAAACTGCAGCGGACCCTATTGGCCCATACTGGGCAGACCAGTCTTCACCCAACCCCTATCGTTCATATATCCATCCAATCTATGTTTAAAGCTATCCAACGTATTCGAGTTAATGATGATGTTTTGCAACTTGTTCCACTCATCCACTACTGTATTTCCAAACCAGTGTTTACCTATCTCGCACCTAAATCTAAATTTGGCCAATTTAAAACCATTGCTACGAGTTCGCTCCTGTCTCCGTACTCAAGGTTCCTAATGCCCGGGATTAGTCTTGTCATTGTCCTCTGAATTTTTTCTTGGGATTATATATCCATTCTGTAGTACGGTGACCAGAACTGAACCGCGTAATCCAAGTTATGACTTATGATACGTTAAAATATCCTCGGGATTAGGTTAGGTTAGGCTAAGTCCTCGTTTGGATGGTTAATCTTCTTATAGATAATCTGGGGTGTTTAACCCCTTCACCGCGTGTCACGCATTTGCCATATTATTTTGGATTCCGCCAGACGATTTTATTCAGCTAAGGGTAACCTACCGCTGTGAAAGGGTTAATATTCAGGTGAAAATATTTAACTTACGTATCTCTAAGAAGAAAAACCTAAATTCCTTTCAAATTTATGTTTCAAATTCAAGATACAGTCAGCCGTCTCCCGGGGTAGTGGCCCAACTCTCTCATCTGCCTCACCTCTGGATAATTCAGAGATATGTAGAGGCAATGTTTACCTATTCATTTCCGTCGTTATGTGTGGGTTGGGAGAGAGTCCTGGTGGTGGTAATGAGGAGAGGTTGTAGTTGTGGTGGTGGTGTTATAAGTAGGAGTAATATTAGTGGTGACTGTGGTAGTGGTGGTGTACTAGCAGTGGGAGTGATGGTAGTATTATGGTAAGTAGTATTAGTGGTGATTATAGTAGATGTTATGGTAGTGGTGGTAGTAAGCCATGGTGTGTGTGTGTGTGTGTGTGTGTTGTCAATAATCTGGAGGCCTCCCTCTGCCTCTTGTATTGAATTTGCTCTCTCTCTCTCTCTCTCTCTCTCTCTCTCTCTCTCTCTCTCTCTTTGATACAAGAAAGAAAGAAATAAAAATAAAAATCACCCCTACATACATACACACAGGTGACGTGCCCAGGTGTGACAGTGTCCAACAGTATGTCAGGCAGCAGGTGAGGTGGGGAGGCAGCCGTCCACCACGACTCATTACCTCCCACCTATTGATTATCCTCCGGCCATCCTCGCCGCATTTTGACTCAATTTTACGCTTGTCTCTCCTTATTTCATGCTTTATTACTCCCACGTCGCATTAACCTTCCAATTCCTCCTACCAGTCCATAAAATTTTCAAAATAATGGCGTCTCTTGGGTACTAAAATTCAAGAGGTTTTATCTTCTCTGGGTAAATTTACATTAATAAGGATAACTCAGGTATTTGTCTTCTGAATAATGAGTGTTGCATATGTGGTGTAGTTTTGTGTCGTATTCTAGCTCGTGGTTTACTATCTGGTAGATAATGAAGTTGTTTAAATAAATAGATAGCAGTAAATTGTTCATGGTCTCACCTGGCTGTTATTAAAACCCACAAGTAACTCGATAATTAGTTCCGTAGTTGTTTTAAATATGTACTGTGTATTGAGAAGTTTTAATGGTTAACAGGTTTCTCGTTATTCAAAGTCGAGTGCATCGTTGGTAACACTGTCAACCACCTCGTCACTGTAGTCTTTGTGATGATAAAGAATATGACTCAACTATACTGACATATGGACAACCTCTGACATTCACCTACTCTATTCTCACCATTAGTCGCCAGCCAGCAGCAACCCCTCAAAACAAAAAATCCCTTTCTTCGGTTAACCACCAAATCAATCTGTCACGTAAAGAAAAGAAATAATGCTTTTTAACATGGCATGAACGAGCGAGGTCTCACGCTAACTGTGTCTAAGGAAAGTGATGCAACCAGCTGGAGACCCAGGGTAGTATAAGAATGACTCTCTCTCTCTCTCTCTCTCTCTCTCTCTCTCTCTCCGCAGTTTAATATCACTTACAATCCACGTTGACATTGAACATCTTACTGTCTAAGGAAGATCTGTGATGCACTACAAGGTGAGTTTTGTTTACATTTTGATGATCTGACAATAAGATGAAAATAGCTGTAACCCTTTACGTAAGATAACTTAACCCCATGAGTACGATAACATAACACTTTGAGTACGATAACTTAACACTTTGAGTATGATAACTTAACCCCTTGAGTACGATAACTTAACACTTTGAGTATGATAACTTAACCCCATGAGTACGATAACATAACACTTTGAGTACGATAACTTAACACCTTGAGTACGATAACATAACACTTTGAGTATGATAACTTAACCCCTTGAGTACGATAACTTAACACTTTGAGTACGATAACTTAACCCCATGAGTACGATAACATAACACTTTGAGTACGATAACTTAACACCTTGAGTACGATAACTTAACACTTTGAGTATGATAACTTAACCCCTTGAGTACGATAACTTAACACTTTGAGTACGATAACTTAACACCTTGAGTACGATAACTTAACACTTTGAGTATGATAACTTAACACCTTGAGTACGATAACTTAACACTTTGAGTATGATAACTTAACCCCTTGAGTACGATAACATAACACTTTGAGTATGATAACTTAACCCCATGAGTACGATAACATAACACTTTGAGTATGATTCGATTATCCAGGCAGCTCTCTCTCTCTCTCTCTCTCTCTCTCTCTCTCTCTCTCTCTCTCTATATATATATATATATATATATATATATATATATATATATATATAGCTCTTATAGTTCTTCTCGCCTCACCACCACTCGCCGTCTCACTACCATTCGTCGTCTCACCACCACTCGTCACCTCACCACCACTCGTCACTTTCATCAGCAGTAAAGTTTTTAAGAGCCAATCAACCGTACATTACAGTGTTGGCGACGCCGACCTTCTTGAGGCATAAAATAGTGGCTGGTAGTGTGGGCCCCAATCCTAACAGGCCCCGGTCATAACAGACACAGTTCTCATGGGGCCCGGAACTAGTGAACACCAATCTTAATATCTCGGTTAGTTTGGGGCATCTTAGAAATGAGAGGCGGGGAGGGGCGGGGAGGGTCGAGGAGGGGCGGGGAGGGTCGAGGAGGGGCAGACTGACATACAAATCGAGAGCTCAGTACAAATAACATGACCAAATATCTTCCTTCAGGTCTTCGTACAGTAAGATAGGTAGAAACCTTTTAAATTACTCCCAGTTATCTCTGGTATTTCAGGTTTACTCAGTCCAGACCTTTCAAGTAAAGAATTAAAAATATAGGGTTGAACTTTATCGTTTATTCTGAAACATCTGGTGAATTTAAGAAGAACTAAATATAACGTTATTTTGACTTATTCATAACAATATAATTCTTAGTGACTACATCATGAGCACCTTCCTCGAGGAGATTATATTAACCTATTTTTACCTATAATCACCTATTTTTACCTATAATTACCCGTGTTTAACCTATATGTACCTATGTTTATCCATATTTACTCTATCTACCCATGTTTACTTATATTTAACTATATCTACCTATACCAGAACACGTACAGCCTACCACAACCTACTTACTATAATCAATTAAATCCAGTTATATTAAGTCCCCTTTAAGAATATAGTACTGTCACCACTATCATATATAATACTTACTCTTGTTAACACGTTATGTTTGTACTGCCGTAGTTCAATGTGTTTACTGTATGCTATCACGAACACACAAGCACCCGAGCACGTAAACTATTAAGTCCCTCCTCAAACACTGCTGCGGTTAACGACGTTGTGAGCAAGGTGCTGTGAGGGAGGTGCTGTGAGGGTGGTGCTGTGAGGGAGGGTGGTGTGAGGGAGGTGGTGTGAGGGAGGTGCTGTGAGGGGGGAAGGTTGTGAGGGAGGGGTTGTGAGGGAGATGATGTAAGGGAGGGGTTGTGAGGGTGGTGCTGTGAGGGTGGTACTGTGAGGGAGGTGCTGTGAAGGTGGTACTGTGAGGGAGGTGGTGTGAGAGAGGTGGTGTGAGGGAGGTGCTGTGAAGGTGGTACTGTGAGGGAGGTGGTGTGAGGGAGGTGCTGTGAAGGTGGTACTGTGAGGGAGGTGCTGTGAAGGTGGTACTGTGAGGGTGGTGGTGTGAGGGAGGTGGTGTGAGGGAAGAGTTGTGAGGGAGGTGGTATGAGGGAGGTAGTATAAGAATATAAGAACATAAAAATGGAGGAAACTGCAGCGGGCCTATTGGCCCATACTGGGCAGTCCCGTTTACACCCAACCTATGTTTGAAGCTATCCAGCGTATTCAAGTTAATGATGATGTTTGGTAACTTGTTCCACTCGTCCACTACTCTATTTCCAAACCAATGTTTACCTATCTCGCGCTAAATGTAAATTTGTCTAATTTAAAACCATTGCTACGAGTTCGCTCCTGGTTGGATAGTTTGAGTACCTTTGTTATATTACCTTTGTTTAGCCCTGACTTCCATTTATACACCTCGATCATATCGCCCCTCACTCTACGTCTCTCGAGAGGGTGCAAATTAACATGCTTTAACCTGTCAATTCAATTTCAATCGTTTATTCCTTGATAGAGGAAGCGGGATCCTAGTGCTGTTACTAGGTACCCCTGTTTAACCTGTCTCTGTATTCAAAGTTCCTAATGCCCGGGATTAGTCTTGTCATTCTCCTCTGAATTCCTTCTAGGGATTTTATATCCATTCTCTAGTACGGTGACCAGAACTGAACTGCGTAATCCAAGTGAAGTCTCATAAGCGCAAGATATAGTTTTAGGCTGACCTCGCTAGTCTTGTAACTAACACTCCTTTGTATGAACCCAAGTACTTTGTTAGCCTTGTTTCGAGCAAATGAAGGGGTGCTGTGAGGGAGGTGCGGTCTCTCTATCTACCCTCATCCAAATTATACTCGAGTTTTACGTCTCGTGTGTGTGTGTGTGTGTGTTTGAGAGAGAGAGAAATACAGTAAGAGAGAGAGAGAGAGAGAGGAGCCCTATAAACTCTACAGCGCCATGCACTATATTAAGAAAAAAATATGTGAAATAGAATAAGGTTTTATGAGAAACCGTTTATTGGAGAAGGTCAATAGTCCTTTACGGCCAATATTATGGTTAACACTTCTAACTTTACTGTTTATGATATTATAGCAATATTTCCTCAGACTACAATTCACAAAGTGGTGTATTAAACTATTGAGAAGAGAAATGTCGATGTTCTTATAATTCATGAGGGGGGGGGGGGGGGGAGGACGCTAACCCAGCAACAATATTCATTTATTCGGAGTCAGCATTTTAATCCAGGTATTTTTCCTGGGCGTCTATCAGCACCTTAGGATAATCTCAGCTAATCTCATATCGTACGTTCTATTTCGAATAGTTTCTCCAATAGATTATGAGATACACGGCAGCAGAGCCCATTGGAGATTAATCTAAACAAAGCCACAGTCGGCGGAGCCAAATACAGGTACGTAGCTATGATCACCTGGGAGGAAGTAATCAGCACAGACGCTGGGTACACTTAACACTATTACACGGGAGAAAATGCTAAAGAGGAAAATAATTCATTGTAAAATATGAATATTGACTTAATAAAATTAACTTATCCCACAAACTGTACTTATCTCAAAACACTGGTCCATAAACTGACCAGGATAAGATACTTAACCACGAGATAAAATAATTACGAGTTAGTTAATCTTGAAAGTAATATACATAAATACGAGTACAAGGTGTGAAAATTATTAAATTGGTTTTAAATAAGGGGGGGGGAGGGGGGGGGGCGTGAATTTTTTGTATAAAGTCAAAGGGAGGCAACCACTACACCTGACAATCGGACCCTTAATTTGAATCGATAGGTAAGAATAACAACAAAAACAACAACAATTATAATAATGATGATAATAATAATAATAATAATACCAATAATAATAATAATAATAATAAAAAAAATAACAATAATAATAATAATAGTAATAATAATAATAATAATAATAACAATAATAATATCAACAACAACAATAATAGTAATAACATCAATAATAATTTCTGTTTCAAGAGCATACTATACACACACCCTGTACACAACCACTCTCAGGACCTACACAACCACACATCGAGATTAATAACTGTACACGAGTAGTCCTTCAAGAGACGCGGTTATGATGCTCAACAGATAAATATAGTTCAATATTATCTGACCTAATAAATTGTACTTATACTGATCGACTCAAGAGATGAATGACTCAAGAGATGAATGACTCAAGAGATGAATGACTCAAGAGATGTCGTGCCTCAAGAACATAATAATGGAGGAAACTACATACTGGGCAGTCCCGTTTACACCCAAACCTTATCACTCATATATCCATCCAGCGTATTCGAGTTAATGATGATGTTCGGTAACTTGTTCCATTCATCCACTACTCTATTTTCAAACCAGTGTTTACCTATCTCGCACTAACTCCAAATTCGCTCCTGGTTGGATAGTTTGAGTACCTTTGTTATGTGTCACCTTTGTTTAGCCCTGACTTCCATTTATACACCTCTATCATATCGCCCCTCACTCTACGTCTCTCGAGGGAGTGCAAATTTAAATGCTTTAACCTGTCTCTGTAGTCAAGGTTCCTAATGCCCGAGATTAGTCTTGTCATTCTCCTTTGAATCCTTTCTAGGGATTCTGTATACATTTTTTAGTACCGTAACCAGAACTGAACCACATAATCCAAGCGAGGTCTCACAAGCGCAAGATATAGTTTTCGGATAACCACGCTCGTCTTGTAACTAACACTACTTTGCAGGAACCCAAGTACTTTATTAGCCTTGTTTCGAGCAAATACACATTGTTTACTTGGTTTAAGATTCCTACTTATCATTACTCCTAGATCTCTCTCGCAGTCGGATTTCTCTATAACAACGTTGTTCATCTAATATCTGGTTTCTCTGTTTACATCTCCTAGACTAAGTACTTTCCATTTGTCCACATTAAATTTCATCTGCCATTTTCAGACCATGCGAAAAATTTGTTTACATCTTCCTGTAGTTTTGCGTAGAGAGAGAGAGAGAGAGAGAGAGAGAGAGAGAGAGAGAGAGAGAGAGAGAGAATTAGCTTTTCTGTCTCTTCTGGTCATGGTGGAGTAAATGTGAGAGGAGTAGAAGAGAAGGAAGAGGGTGAGAAGTGAGGAACTAAAACAGTGAGAGGTGAAAGGTGAGAGGTGAGGAACGAACCCTTTTATTAGGTAGAGAGATTCGCTATTACGTGTCAGAACTGTAGTGAAGTGTTTTATTGAAAGACTTCGCAACAACAGTAACTTGAGTTTGTCTAGGTGTGTGTGTGTGTGTGTGTGTGTGTGTGTTTAATATAGGTGCTTGTCTGCGTGTTCGTTATCGGAGGGGAAAAATTGAGAGAGACAAAAACAGAGATAGACAGACAGACAGAAACAGAGAGAGAGAGAGAGAGAGAGAGAGAGAGAGAGAGAGAGAGAGAGAGAGAGAGAAGGGGGGGGTAGAGAAACACACCAGCCTTATCCCTCCTCCTCTATACAGTGATGGTACCAGAACACAGAAAATCTCACAATACTTGATAAAAAAGCAACAACAAAAAAAAACACCAATACTCTGGCAAATTCCATAAACAAATACAATAAACAAAAACAAAAGAATGATACAAACAACAGACAAACTCACCAATTAAAAAAAAAAAAAAAACAACAACATTGAATTTGCGACTCTGAGCAAAAACTAAAAAACTAAAATAAATAATAATAATAAATCGACTACAGTGTTATAAAAAATGGTTTCCTAACATCCCCCTTACCAAAGTTTAATCTCAATTGGGGGTTTTATCGTCACCAATATCACAAATCCTTTTGGTGTCCAGGGAAATAAAATTCACCGTACTTGGTTACTCGTCATTGTAGTCATCCAGGGTCGATGATGCGTGTCGACTCTGAGCAAACACGCCCATAAGACCACTTTTCTGTAATTAAGCCTCAGAGAGCCAGCCTTAATGGCACCAGCATGAGGGCCATAACAGCTGTGGTCGTCAGCCAGGCCGCACACCACGCTATCTGGGAAACAATAAAGCCAGAGAGAGAGAGAGAGAGAGAGAGAGAGAGAGAGAGAGAGAGAGAGAGAGAGAGAGAGCTTCCTTCCTGTAGAGATGCTTGAGGAGGTCACAGTACACACAAGGGAGGACTTTTTCTTTTCTTGTAAGGTTTAGATGATCGTGTTCCAGTACTTTTTTTTTTGAGAGGAGCTTTTGTTCCAGTCATCAAGTCCAAGTCCCTCAGTAATGCTATGGGTACAGTACATACATACATACATACCATACATACCATACATACATACACGAACAACCACAGTATACATGCACAAGACACACACACACACACAGGTGACCTTTACAGCATTATAACCTTATGTTCTCGCGTCATCTCCAGGTAAATGAAGCTATGACCTTTTCAATAATTAAATCATTAAATACTCCGCTGATAATAATCCTTTATAACATATTGTCAAACTCTAAGTCTTAATTAATTTGTCCATTAAGTTTGATGATAAATTGACTTCCGGACATAAAGCCTCCCCATGAATGTTTAATCACAGGTATTGTCATGTACAGGTAAAACAGTAGCAGTATTTCTCGCGGCCGTAAATAATCCATAATGCAACATCAGTTTTCTGGGTGTCGGTTTTTTATAGTGTGATTCAGGGGGTTGTTTTGTCGACCTCAAATATGATGGTTTTATCTCTTACTGTAAATAATACTAAATGACGTTTTTGTTAAAGGTCTTGTTGTATATTGTTTAAAAAAAATGGTTATTAATACAAAAGGCTATGATAGGTTCTTCCTCTGGGCGACGTCGTGTTCTTATTTATAATGATTAATGAATAACCTGAATATTAGACACCCTAACTTATTTCTCCCGAAGATTAATCATCCTATTGCCAGCCTAACCCAACCTGGCCTCGCCTGACCTGACCTGACCTAACCTATGTAAGGGTTTTATGTTAAATTATGTTAGGTTAGGTTAGTGTTAGGATGGTTAAACTTCAGGTGGAATAATCAAAAGTTGGTTAGGTTAGGTTAGGTTAGGTTAGGTTTATCTTCTGGTGAAATAAGCTAGGGTGTCTAATGTTCAAGTGACTAATTCATTTTCTTGTTGTGATCATAGTGGCGACCCTCGTTCAGTAATGCTCTCTCCTCTACCACCACGGCCGTACAGTGCATAGCTTAGACAACTATCTTTATCTTAAGCTCCGTACTGTACATGTATTGCGGTTAAAAAGTAATTTCTTCTTTTCAACAAGTCGTATGCCCAACTTTATTAAGATTATATACATTCAATATATATAAATATTAAATTCACTTGTGAAGTAGAACAAGATTCGAAGCTTGGGTTCCTCGACTCACTCGTCTCAGAAGCTAACAGTTACCTTAATACGAATGTTTCTTGATGATAAATTTCATCTAAAACTTTAAGTCTTGACGGCCATTAAACAGGTGAAGTATAGTAAATCACTTTACCTGGGACGTGAGAGTTCAAATATGCCAAAACAATTAAAATATCTTGTCAAGTTCGTTCCCGTAGATCACGTTTCAGACAGTTTTCCGGAACACCCCAACGATATAGGTCCGATACTCCGAAAAACTCCTTGCCTCCTGTGTGATCTACAATACAACATGATATTAACTAACACTTTCTATCAGGTTCCTCACGCCACTGTCAGTCAACACTTACTAGAGAAGGACCACCTGTGCTGACGCCGAGGTGTCCGAGCACTAACCTCCACCATCCACACCCTCAACTGGTCACATCTGGTCTTTCACCACCCAAGCACAACACAACGACCACAGTACAATTTTTTTTACGCCAACATCTTTCAGTTAGCTGTAAATAAATTAATTTTATACAAGTTTTATAAATTTCAGATTTGTATTCTTATTCTTTTTTTGGTGAATTTATTATAACGTAGCCAATTATTTTATTTTATTCTCTATTGTAGTTTATATTGCTGGTGTATTGTATTGTCGGGAATGGTTTTAGCTTTTCATTGCTTTTAAATACTATAATTGCATCTTATTGTATCTAGATTGTTTTACTACATCAGCTATTGACTTTAAATACATTGGAAAATTCAAACTAGTGTGTATGTAGCGATGATAATGTAGACTATCATAATACAAACAACTTTAAAGGAAGAGCATCACTACTAACCTAACCCAACCTAACTTAAACCTAACCTAACCTAACTTAAACCTAACCTAACCTAACCTAACATAACATAACTATTCTAACGTTATGATAGTAAACGGCGTCATAAATGAAATTGAACAAATATGACCATATATGAACTAATTTCCATTAAATTGTATCGATAAACACAAGAAGTTAACTTTATTTGATAAAAACATCATTTGCATTTTAAGGCTGCACGTGTGTGTGTGTGTATGTGTGTGTGTGTGTGTGTGTGTCTGTGTGTGTGTAAATATGTTAATGTCTATGTGTTTATGAAGTGTGTGTATGTATGTATGTATATATGTATGTATAAGTATGTATGCATGTATAAGTATATTCAGGAATGTTAACCTGTAAATCGTCAAAATTCATAATAAATAAAACGCTATAAAAAGCTGAATATCACACACAAAAGGGCTTTCAGAATTAATTTTACACTCACACGGTCACAATCCCGAAGCGCTCCAATTCTACCCCTCACCCCCTCCCCCTCAACACACAGTAAACTACTTGATAATTACATGGAAATGTCTTTTGGATTAAGCAATATTCAGCCATGGCTGCCATTACCATATTTCTAGCACTAAGGAGAGCAAGCTGGTTTAAAGGCAGGGATAACATAGCTGCTTTAATGGTGCAGATAAAATAGCCATTTTAAAGGTAAGGATAAAATAATTGTGGTAGGGGTCGCATGTGTGTGTAAAATGTAGTATACAGTACACATACACACATACATACGCGCTTGCATTTCACACTCGCACAATAATACACACACACACACACATATATATATATATATATATCAATTAACTTTCACATACTCAAGCACAGTTGCTACAAAGAGTTTCCTTAGCCCCCTGTGGTGACGTTTACCTCCACGTTGCAGTCTCGCATTAGTAAACTTATGAATTGTTGGGTAGTAGGCCTGTAACGATGGAGCTGATTGGTGGAAAACGTTCCTAAACGTAATTCCGCTTGGCAATAATGTTAAATAGATACATAAATATAATATAAATTTAATATAATACACACACATAGATGATTCATATAAGGAAGAACACCAACATGAGTTATATGGCTTTATATATAAAACGTATACGAGGAAATTTTTGTAATTCCTGGTTATCACACACCAGGAAGCTACCTCACTCAGGGACACTGGCGCCTCTACACATGTCCTTAGTAAATCACACAATGGTTCAAAGTAGGGTAGGGTAGGTTAGGGTAGGTTAGGTTAGGTTATTTTAAGATATATTAGATTAAGTTAGGTTAGGTTGAGTTAATAGACGCTACAGTGTAAATATCCCGGTAGACCAACTCCGGCTCGGTAGACAGCATCCTACAGTAGCTCCAGCTCGGTAGACCACATTTCATTATGTTAGTCTTTTTATTACTTTTTTATATCCGAAAAATGTCATATTACCCTAATAGGGGACCCTGAAATAGTGACGTAAAGAAGAGGAGGAGGAGGAGAAGAACCAACATATCTCACCTCTGCTTCGTTGTCAGCTGTAGTGGCCAGGACGGCTATACTACACACTGGCTCACCTTAAAGTGACCCCACATGAGATATTGGAGTCATTCTAGCTCTTCCTGTGGTGCTCATTCGCTCTCATTCTTCTTCTATTCTGTTTCCTTCGTTTTTTTATCCCTATAACACTCTCTCTGCCCCCAAATGACCAGGAAAAAAAAGTAACACGAATAAACTTAAATACCTGAAATAATTAACATTAGACGTGATACAGGTTGGAATATTGTACAAAATATGAGATATAAAAAAAACTTAGTTGGTAGTTTAGTTGTAACAATAATTAAAAAATTAAGGTTGTGTTAAGTAAGAAATACTAAACCTCTGAATTCTGTTACCTTACATCTGATTGACGTGTCATTGAGATAAACAAATAAAACATTATTTCATCCTGTCTGCTACAGCGTGTGGACATAATTCATGCTCTTCATGTCAACTTTGGGCCAAACCTGAGCCATGACGAAATGTGCCTTTGTATGGGGAGAAATGGTATTTATATCGGTTGTTTATATGTTACAACAATATTCTATAAAATATTAATGGTGTAAATATGTGTGTAATGATCAGAGATGATGTTTCTCCCCGTCACGTAAGGGATATACGGTAAACACGTAGTAAATTCTGTTATTGGACAGAAAGGCCACTAGCCAGACGATGGACTTGCCTCAGAATCCGAGGCACCACGCCACCACCACACCACTTGACCCACACCACTTGATCCACAGCACACTCCAGGATAAAGCCTACTACTATGTGCATTTATCCTAACGTGTCTTGCACTTTGCTTGACGATTTCATAACAATAAAATAAACTAATAAATTTATACTGCGTCCCCAACTGTTTCAACCTTACATTGTACAGGAATTATTCACTCTTCGTTAAATGAATGGATCGTGGTAGTGTAACTATATTAAGAACCTTATAACAAAATGAACTTTAAATTTAAAGCTGCTGAATTATGCTAAAAGTTATAAAACAAAAGTAACTTTGATTCGGACTTCAGGACTGCTCTGGCGACCGTCAACACAGCTTAAGCCTACTCAACAGTCTGACCTACACAGTTCCTGTCTAAAGAAGTACTGTAAGCTGGCATATATGGTATATTAACCTTCGTCTCCCTACCTAGTAACATACTATAACACTGTACATTGACACATGCTCATATCTGCCTCTGAAACAATGAAGACAATTACCTGACGACTCGTAAGGGATGATTAACTTACCTGGGTGAGTCAAAGGCCTTGGTTAGGTCGATGAAGGCCAAATACAGATCCCGACACTGTTCTCTGCACTTTTCCTGTATCTGGAGGGCTGCAAAGATCATGTCAGTGGTGCCACGTGATGGACTAAAGCCACATTGAGATTCTGGAAGAAGTCTGTTTAGGAGGACTCTTGCCAGCTACAGACAGCAGCGAGATCCCGTGGTAGTTGCCATCGTCTTACCAGTATCCTTTGTACTTATAGATATTGGCGATGGAGACGTCTTTAAAAGTTTAGTGTATTTTCTCCTTTTCCCTTACTATATTCTCCAGGAGAGAGAGGAGACGGCTGGTAAGCAGAGGTCCTCCTGCTTTATACACCTCGGCTGGGATTCCATCAGGTCCTGAGGCTTTGTTATTTTTCATCTGTTTGACGGTAATAGCTACCTCATCCAGGGATGGAGGATAGCTGAGGTGGGTCAGCTCTGGATGCTGAGGGACCTGCTGAGCAGTCAGGACATCCACATCGGTGTTTTGTTGAGCAGCGAATGATACGATTCCGTCTTCGTCTTTAATTAGGGAGTTACCTTCAGATGGGCAGAGGGGGCTGTACCATGATTGATTGGCCAATAAAATGTTTTAGTAGAATTTAATAACTCGTGCATCTTGTTTGTCTGCATGTTTTTGCGTTTCACATGCTTTATTTTTAAACCAGTCGTTCATTAGATTACGAAGTTCGTGCTTGGCCGTCACTTTCTTCTTGCAGAAGGTATCAACTTTGGTCCGAGACTGAGGGTTGTTCTGCCAGTCAGTTTGTCATCGATGAGTACATTGATTTTCAGGTCATTTTCATCAAACCCGTCCTGGTGTATTCTTTCGATCTGACCGAGGGTCTCTCTGCAGGGTTTTGTCATGACAGTGTCGAGAATACTCCACTCGGCACCGGGATTTGGGTTGCTTGTTGTCGGGTTGTTTATCAGCCCATGTTCGAGCTGCTCTCTGAAAGCATGTGCTACTTCTGGATCCTCCAGACTCTTAATTTTAAAACCTCTTCTGGAGGCGTGTTGCCTTCGCCGTTTTGGGGTGACGAAAAATGAGAACTTGGCCCTTAAGAGCCGATGATAAGTGTCGCAGTGGTCTGAGCCACGTATCACTCGGGTGATGAGGACATCTGTGAGATATTTTTCTCTGAAAATGTTGTAGTCAATGATATGGCAGTGTTTGGATCGTGGGTGTTGCCTTGAATCCTTAAACTTGTCGGCTCGACTAAACAAGGTATTGGTGATAGTGAAGTTGTGTGCAGCACACTTGCTGAGGAGCAGTAAGGCGTTGGGACTACACTTGCCTTGTCAAATATCAGCATCTCTGCCAACTCTGACAATGAATTCACCTGGGAACACAACCTTATCTTACCTGGGATAGAGGTTATCACTCTGCCAAGGTCGGTGTAAAAGGCCTCTTTGATGCTATCTTCTGCATCCAGTGTTGGGGCGTATGCACTGATGAAGAAGGCATGACGTGGGTGATTAAGTAGGAATCAGAGGGTCATGAGGTGGTCGTTAATTTCAACAGGCATTTCAGTTAGCCTATGTGGGATGCATTGGCGTATGGCAAAGCCAACTCCATAAATGCAGTTTCTCTCCGCAGACCGATTACCCTCCAGAAGTAGTTCTGTGAGTCGACCCTCGTTTGGGAGCCGGGACTCACTAATGGCTGCGATGTCGATGTTATACCTCGGCAGCTCTTTTACCACAAGGGCGGTTCTTATTTCAGGACACTCATTTGTGCCAGTATCCAGAAGGGTCCTGACATTCCATGCAGCGACCATAAGAGTTGTATAGGTTGTTTTTGTTTTGATCTGTGATCATCCTTGTTTTCGACTGCATAAAGATGATCTTACTGGGTGCGGTTACCCAGTCAGGTTGCTTATTTAGGCAGGCTATGTTTAGGGAACCTTTTCTAGCCCCCTCCTCATGTTGGGTGAGTTGAGTGATTCCTCGAAAGGGCTGCTCAGTCGCACAAACAGGACCGGATTGCACTGCTGCCTAGATCCCATTGCATAAACGATAATCTTATTTATGCTCCTCATGTGCAGTGATGTGACTAGAGACGCCCGGTAGTTATCTCTGCCTGTCCCCGTCACCACTCGTCCGTCGCCATAGGACTTTTGCGGGGATAGGTGTTTTGATGATGATGAGAGGTATGATGAGCTGGATGATAGCTGTGCGTGAGGTGATTTATGTGGTGAGGTAGGAGCACAGGCTGCAACCACACATCTTGGCTCTCCCTTTTCCTGATCCAGTGGTGCAAGTGTTGCAACGACTGGGTAGAAGGAGAGTTGCAACGGACTGCCGATAGCCCAGTTTATTGGTTTCGCCTTAGTGGCCTGTCCATCATGCATTGCCTTCATTCGCCGGTGTAAACGTTGGGTTCCCATGTTGGTTCACCTCATCTGGAGCTTTGTAAGCATGAGTGCCTGATGTGGGGCTTCACTGTAGATTTTATGTTACACCCCCCCCCCCCCCCACACACACATATATCCTTCCATACTGACAATGCTTTGGAAAAAAATACAATGTATAAACCGACTGTTGAAGCACAATCACTGTCAAGAGTCGCGTTGTCTCTCCTACAGCTCCACGAATCCCAAGACTCAAACTGGTGAACATAGCAGTAGACACTGATGCATTATTCCCTCTGCTGATGCTTTGGATTCACAAGTAAGAATATCGGGATACGTGGAGCAATAGGAGAGGCAACAGGACCCCTGATCGCGACTCTACTTCAACAGACTATATTAATTCACTCACCAGAATATTCTTATAAGATAGAAACACACACACACACACACACACACACACACACACCCTCATACACACACACACTTGTGCACACACACATGTACACACAGACGAACTCATAAAAATTCTCCCCCATACACAGGTCTAATTATGTTTTATTGACAAATGGAGCAGACCATAATCCAGGTCATACTGGCAGGATATACATGTGTGCATATCCTGCCATCACATGCATATATTATCCCACCACATGTATATATCCTGCCATCACATGTATATATCGTGCCACCACATGCATATATCCTGCCGTCACATGTGTATATCTTGTCACTACATGTGTATATCCTGCCACCACATGTGTATATCTTGCCACCACATGTGCATATCCTGCCACCTAAGGTATATATCATGACACCACATGAATATATCCTGCCATCACATGTATATATCCTGCCACCATATGTATATATCCTGCCATCACATGTGTATATCCTGTCACCACATGTGTATATCCTGCCACCACACGTGTATATCCTGCCACCACATGTGTATATCCTGCCACCACATTTGTATACCCTGCCACCACATGTGTATATCCTGCCACCACACGTGTATATCCTGCCACCACATGTGTATATCCTGCCACCACATGTGTATATCCTGCCACCACATGTATATATTCTGTCACTACACATTAATATACTAAGTAATTACGTACATGATATTTGGATTCTGAAAAACCTAAAATCAAAACATAATGAAAATATATACAATTTGGTTTCATTTAACGACTGCAATTGAACACCGATGCGAAATGATCAGGTAAAATTTGGGGGTCAGGACTGTATATGATCTCTCTTAATAACTTAGGTTCTTCACAATTATCAAACTTGTTTTCTTCACATTGACCTGAAAGTAAAAATTGCAACATTGTTTTACAAGGAGAGTATTTATATCTTGGGTGCGGGGGACGGGTGACTAAAGTGTTCATTTCCCATCTTAAGGGTCTTTGGTTCGCTTCTGGGCACTCTTCCACCCAGTTGTAGTAAAGCGAAGTGTTGGTCACTCTGCCTCCTCGTGTATCAAAGGCTTATTGTACAGTGTGCTATATCCACGCTGTTCTTAAGGGGCAGCCATGCTTAGGAGACCCTTTTCAACTCTCACATGAAAATATAATGTAAAAATAAGAATGAATATAAAACTGAGATAAAATTGTGAATCTGTTTATAAACAGAGGATGTATGTCATGACCTCACTGTTGACAAAGTGTCGTAAAGGAAAATGTTAGCCACGCCACCACCCCCTCACAAAACCTCCATCACGTTCAGATTCAGATTCTGATTTACCCCCGAGGGGGCTAGTTTATTGGGCACCCCCTTACATCCTGTGCAACGTGAAGCGCAGAAGCGTTTACAGCGCCCAACAGGGAAGTATGAAAAGTTCATACTTGCCTTTATGACTCGTACATTAAGGGCGTAAAAGCCTGAAGGGTCATAGGTTTTGTCAAGTTACATAAAGTGAGAGAATGATGAGTGTGTGGGGGGAAAGTTCCCGGTACATTTTATCTGTTTATGGCAAAGAGTGGCAGGTCCCTAATAATGTCAAATGCCAGGCCTGTGGCTAGGAGGAGGGATATCTGGTCTGGGAGGGAAGAGGTGTTGGTAACGGCTGGGGACCTGTAGGAGGAGGTCATAGGGCAAGTGAGGATGTAGTGAGAGAGGGTGTGAGAGTCGGGTTGGCCACAAAGTTTACAAACAGACACTCCATCACGTTGTCCTCAAGTTTATACACACCAACAGTAAACAAACTGTCCTGTGGTGAATGTCACTCAGATAAAAATTTTTGCTCAAAATACTACGATCTAATAAATCTTAAATGTTATAATATATTTTGTTTAGTCAAGACCTGTGAACCTTAAGCTGGGTAAGTCACTGTTTTCATACTTCTATGGATTAAGAAGTACACCTGTATAAGTAGAGTGTTATTGATCAAGTAGGTGTAATAAATTAGAGTACATCAGGTTTGGTCAGGACGGGGGCCAAGCCATAAAATCACCCATTACTTGACCATGGCATGGGTCCAGCTCTCGGTAGGGTTGAACCCATAAATTTCTCCATTAAATAATGATGGGTCAAGTGTGGGGTGACCACGGCTGGGGTTATCCCATAAAAATCCCCACTTAATGATGATGAATTAGGGTTGGTTCACGAGGCGGGATAAAACCATGAATTTTACCCATTTACTGAAAGTGACATGGGTGTAGGTCACGATAGGGATCAACCCATGAGTTCTACCCATTAGCCTTTGACGACTTGGTTTAAGCTTACAATGAGGAATCGACCCATGAATTTTACCCATAATCTGGTGACTGTTTAAGTTCACAGTAGAGCTTAACCCATGAATTCTCCCCATTAACTTTTGACAAGTAGAGCTTAACCCATGAACTCCCCCATTAACATTTGGGATCAACTACGTGCTCCTCCACTATTACCTGATGAGGGCCGTGCTGTGAGGTCATGGCACGTCATCCAACCCATAAACTTCCCCATTAACTAACAAGGACACCAGGGGAGAGGTGCTGTCGGGAGGGGAGAGGAAAGGTGCTGTCGGGAGGGGAGAGAAAAGGCGCTGTCGGCAGGCGAGAGGAAAGTGCTGTCGGGAGCCGAGAGGAAAGATGCTTTCGGGAGGGTAAAAGAAAGAGCTGTCGGGAGGCGAGAGGAAAAGTGCTGTCTGGAGGGGAGAGGAAAGAGCTTTCGGGAGGCGAGAGGAAAGATGCTGTCGGGAGGTGAATTGAAAGTGCTGTCGGGAGGCAAGATGAAAGGTGTTGTTTGGAGGCGGGAGGAAAGATGCATTTTGGAGGCGGGAGGGACGGGAAGAAAAATGCTGTCGGGAGGTGAGAGGAATAGTGCTGTCGGGAGGTGAGAGAACAATAATGTAGGGACGCAAGAGGAAAGGAACTGTCGGGATGTGAGAGGATAAGTTATGTCGGGAGATGAGAGGAAAGGTGCTGTCGGCAGGTGAGTTTAGAGGACGAAAAAGGAACTACGATTAACGAACTTTGCATGAAGAAACTGTTTCTATTTTGGCCTCAAGATTAAGAGTTATCTAATATTATTTACCTGTATTTTTAGGTCAAATTTTAACCTGTGGATTTCGTCTTAAAAATTGTGCGATATTTTTATTTTTATTTTATTTTTTACGGGGATTAGTCCACCCGGGCACAGGTCACTGACCCACTTCAGGGCCTGGGGGAGGGGGGGGGGCGAAAATGTAATAATGATAATAAATAATGATAATAATAACTCTGTAATAATAATAATAATAATAATAATATAGAACCATAAATACAAAAAATTTAAAAAAAGATCAAGAGTGAGAAACAATATATGTATGTTGTGTTGTCAATAGTAAGAGAAACAATTGAGACCCTGCAATTGTGTGTAAATGAGGTAAGAGTCAGATCAGCAACCTGGGACTTGGCCACAATTTTTGTGATGCCATATGGCAGCAGGGTCTACCATAGACAACACATTATGCTTCCAATATCTTCGACAGACAGACAGACAAAGAGACAGACAGACAGACAGACCGAGAGACGGAAAAAGCGAGAGAGGTAGAGAGACGGACAGACTAAAGCAGAGAAAAAGAGAGAGAGAAAGAGATAGATCTACCTAATTTTTGATAGTGGTGAAAGGGAGGAAGAAAACCTAAAAGGCTCTTAAATTAGCGGGTCATAAACACACACACACACACACACACACACACACACACACACACACACACACACACACACACACACACACACACACACCACTGCGAAATGATGCAAGATTTTAGTTGGCGCCAAAACAGTGAGGAAGTATAAATATTACATAGTATATTTATATATTTTTCGAGTGGAATTATTTTTGGGTTTTCATTTATTTATATTTTTAACTAAATCTCTTCGTCGCTCACGCTGTTGTTGCTCTTCTCCGTTTGTTTACACTTGGTCTCGTGTTTGCTTAGTCTTTGTTCTGTTTTGTTTGCTTCTTATGTGATATTTTTCTTTTCGTTTTGGTCGTTGTTTTCATTATTATCTTTTTCTTTCACCCGATGGGAACCCTTCGACCAATGAACCTGTCTGTGTGTCTGTGTATCTGTCTGTGTGTCTGTCAGTTTGTCTGTGTGTCTGTCAGTTTGTCTGTGTGTCTGTCTGTGTGTCTGTTAGTTTGTCTGTGTGTCTGTTAGTTTGTCTGTTTATCGGGTTGTGTTGTGTGTTATGACGCGTGGTGTATTCTTGTCGGGTCGTACATGACACTACGGTAAAATTATTATTTTTTTTAAAGCTAAGCAAAAATGTAACAATGACGCAGAAGATATCCGATCACTCTTAAGATAACAAGGTCAAGATAACGTCAAAATAATAGAACTTAGGTTGAGGAGCTAGGAAGGTCATCTTTACGACTGTCTAGGAGTTGGTTATAAAAGGTCATAGGTTAAGTAGAAGGTCATGTTGACGTCACAGCCTTGACCTGAGGACGGAAGAGGTCAAATGTTTCTGGGTAATACTAACACGTTCTCTGCCGGGTGGCCATCCTTGTTTTAGGAAGGTCGAAGGTCACTTTCTCTCTCTCTCTCTCTCTTTCTCTCTCTCTCTCTCTCTCTCTCTCTCTCTCTCTCTCTCTCTCTCTCCATTTTGCTCAATCTCTTTCTATTTCTCTTTATTTTCCCCGTCTCTGATGCCTTCTCTTCCTCCCTCTTTCTCTCGCAGCCTTTCTCGTGTCTTTCTTTCTTTTCTTCATTATTTACTACGATTTAGAGAGAATACGTATATACTGTACATCTTCCTTCCCCCATATATAATGTTCTTTGGACAGACAAACAGACAGACAGACACAGACGCACGGACACACACATATGCATAAAGAAACACTTGAGGATTCACCCCTTAGTTTATTTCACCAAAAGATTAAATCCGTTTTGTTACGTTACGTTACGTTACGTTAAGTTAGCGTTAAGTTAGGTTAGGTTAGGTTACCTTTAACATGTATAATATAGCGTTCACTTATACCTTGGTCTTCCCTCTCTCACTTACCGCCAAAACAGATGAAAATAAATAATGAACTACGTACAGTATCTGGTGTCTTGTGTGTGGCTTATATTAATGCATTGAAAAAATAACTAAATAATATACACCAAAGAAGACGAGATAAACAGTAAATAAAAGTCAAGATAAAATTAATAAAAATAGAGATTACTAGATTTTTTTAATCTTTTGTTATGGATTTCTTTATTTAGTTAATCCAAAGTTCAGTCATTCACTCGCGTTTACAGATTATCCTGGAGAGAGAGAGAGAGAGAGAGAGAGAGAGAGAGAGAGAGAGAGAGAGAGAGAGAGAGAGAGAGACCCCTCCATGAATCGGTCGGATATAAAAATACAAACAAAAAATATCAACAAAAATAAACTTCCATGACTTTATTTCCATATTTTCCTTACGCCCCCCTACCTACCATCCCTCCCCCCCTCCCCCCTCCCCACATCTCAACCCCTCCCCCTATCTCTCCCCCTTCCCCTTCCCCTCACCTCCCAGGGACAATCCCACTAAAATTTCACGAGTTTTTTCTGAATATTGGAGCACATGTTGTCCAGCTTGCCAGGGTATGACGGCCTGTTATTGAAATTGATTTTGGCGCGGTTATTGGAAGGCATTTTTCTTTTGACGAACGTACATGCTCTACGTACACACACACACACACACACACACACACACACACACAAGGTTACACAGGGACAAACTCTACACTTACACATATATATTGTACATGAAGACACAGAATCATTATTTCCAGATATTCAGGAAGATGTTTAAACCCTTTGAGTATGATAATTGAACTCTTCGGGGACGATGTTTAAACCACATATATGAATGATTCCCTGAACACATCATTGGTATCGTGGTTAAAACAATGTTAATCCATCATCTGGAACTATTTGAAGATATTACCCAAGTTACCCAAACATACAACTAACAATAACAAGATAAATTTGAGTACTTAAGTTTGGATGTTCTTACATACTAACTAACTAACTAACTAAGTATAGCAAACTAACTATAACTAACTAACTATAACTAACTA
Source organism: Homarus gammarus (assembly GCA_958450375.1). Lineage (NCBI taxonomy): Eukaryota > Metazoa > Arthropoda > Malacostraca > Decapoda > Nephropidae > Homarus > Homarus gammarus. The sequence continues at coordinate 4,021,962 of CAUDMG010002538.1, forward strand.
ACTAAAATTAACTTACTCACTAACCCTCACAACACAACAGAGATAAGAACTGTCTATTAAGTATGGTAGTCTAGCGCTCGTTACCTGCCAAACACCTGAGTTACCTATAGACCTACCTGCCAAACACCTGAGTTACCTATAGACCTACCTGCCAAACACCTGAGTTACCTATAGAGTTACCTGTCAAACACCTGAGTTACCTATAGACCTACCTGCCAAACACCTGAGTTACCTATAGAGCTACCTGCCAAACACCTGAGTTACCTATAGAGCTACCTGCCAAACACCTGAGTTACCTATAGAGTTACCTGTCAAACACCTGAGTTACCTATAGAGCTACCTGCCAAACACCTGAGCTACCTATAGAGTTACCTGTCAAACACCTGAGTTACCTATAGACCTACCTGCCAAACACCTGAGTTACCTATAGAGTTACCTGTCAAACACCAGAGTTACCTATAGAGCTACCTGTCAAACACCTGAGTTACCTATAGAGCTACCTGCCAAACACCTGAGTTACCTATTGAGCTACCTGCCAAACACCTGAGTTACCTATAGAGCTACCTGCCAAACACCTGAGTTACCTATATAGCTACCTGCCAAACACCTGAGTTAACTATTGAGCTACCTGCCAAACACCTGAGTTACCTATAGAGCTACCTGCCAAACACCTGAGTTACCTATATAGCTACCTGCCAAACACCTGAGTTACCTATAAAGCCACATAATCCTCTAATGTACTCAAATAACCTCACACACAACTACCGGTTCAGCCATGATTCATCACCTCACCTGCCGCACAGAGTCAACAAACCCTTAAATATAGCTGGTCTCCTTAACACGCTACTCTACCTTGACGATAATCTATAGTGACCGTCTGTTGGAGTTATGGACGTTCGTTTTCGTTGGAAGTTTGTACCAAATTTTGACATCACCTGAAGATTCGCCCCCCTCCCGCCCCCCTTATTTAACCTGAATATTAATCGCCTTACCGTTAACCTCACCTAATCTAACATGCCCTAAAGCTAAATTAAACTAGCCTAACTTGAAGCTAACTCAGTTAAAACCTAAAGCTAACCTAACCTAATCTAATGAAGTTTTGTTTCTATTGTACGTATTTTCTTACCAAATCTTATATATAAACGACGGTAATAAGTTATGGATCACCCTCAGCTTATTTCATCTGAGGATTAAACACCTTAACGTTAGGGTTTATGGTAGGCTTAATTCGATTAGCGTTAAGTTAGGTTAAGTTAAGTTAAGTTAGGTCAGGTTAGGTTAGGTTAGTTTAGGTTAGGGTTAGTCTTAGTTAGGTTAAGTTAGGTTAAGCTAGTTTAGTTTAGTGTTAGATTAGCTTAGCGAGTGTTTAGGTTAGGTTGTTACATCCTTATAAGGGTTAGGTTGGTTAATTTAAGGCGAAATAAGCTAGGGGCTAATCTTCAGGTGATGAGTTATATAAACGCTGAAGTCTTTACCACACATCTTAGTAATGCATGGAATTGTGCAATGAAGGGAGGAGGAAGAAGAAGAAGAAGTGAAGGGGAGGAGGAGAGGAGGAAGACGACGAGGATGAGGACTAAGAAGAGGAGGAGAGCATAGAAAATGGTTAGGCGGGGTGGAGGTGGTCAGGAATGTGGAGAGTAGGAGGTGAAGGGGCGTGAAGGAAAGGAGAAGGGTGGGTGGAGGATTGACGTCTGGTGGGTGTCAGGAGGAGAAGAGGCTGTCGGGAGAGATTGTGTCTGAAATATCAAAAGGTGTCAGAAAGTGTCGACAAAGTATCTAGAAGTGTCGAAAAGGTATATAGAAGTGTCGGAAAATGTCAGAAAGTGTCTAAAATGTATCTCTAAGTGTCAGAATGTGTCGGAAAGATGTCGAAAGGTATCTGTAGGTGTCAGAATGTGTCGGAAAGATGTCGAAAGGTATCTGTAGGTGTCAGAATGTGTCGGAAAGATGTCGGAAGAGTGTCGGGACGCGTCTTAAAGTATCGGGTCGTGGTGGGAAAAGTGTTGGAACATGGCCGAAAGTATTAGATCGTGTCGGAAGGTGTCAGATGGAGTAGCAAAGTGGTAATAAGACTAACCTACACTCACCCTCGTCCCTAGAGTGCCACATATCAATTAATCCCACGTCTCCCTCTCAGAGCCACAGTGCCAAACATGACGAAGAGGTGCCATTTGTCTCCTCCTGGACTGAGTGTACGAAGGGTGAGGTTTGTGAAATAGGAATAAAGAAGACGAATGAAACAGAGGAGGAGGTGAAGGAGGTAAGGGGGGGGGAGGAGAGGGAAGAAGGAGGAGGAGGAAAGAGAGATGAAGGAGGAGGAGAGGGAGAAGGACGGGGAGGAAAGAGAGAAGGAGGGGGAGAGAGAGAAGGAGGGGGAGAGAGAAGGAGGGGGAGAGAGGAGGAGGAGGAGGAAAGAGAGATGGAGGAGGAGGAGAGAGAGAGAGAAGGAGGAGGAGGAGAGAGAGAAGAGTAGGAGGAGAGGAGGAGGAGAAGGAAGAGAAGGAGAGAGAGGAGGAGAGGAGAAAGGGATGAAGGAGAAGGAAAGAAAGAAGGAGGAGGAGGAAAGAGAGAGGGAAGATGAGGAAAAAGAGACGGAGGAGGAAAAAAGAAGGAGGACAGTTAGGGAAAAATTGAGAGAGAGAGAGATAGATAGATAGATAGATAGAGAGAGAGAGAGAGAGAGAGAGAGAGAGAGAGAGAGAGAGAGAGAGAGAGAGAGACTCAGCAGGCTTCAGCAAACGAGGTTACACACACACACACATACTAGGAACAATTCGGCCAAGTTTTACTCTATGTCTTCTACTTAATGTGATATGTGACCCTGTTACTCTCTCTCTCTCTCGTGTGTGTGTGTGTGTGTGTGTGTGTGTGTGTGTGTTTATACATAAGAGATGCTTTCATGTAGGTGATAGTGAGTGTTTGTCTCCCTTGTGTGTTTTTATTCTAACCTGTACAGTATACGAACAATACTTGTCAACACTATATACGTAAGAACATATACAGACAGACGCACGTGTTATAAAGATGCTTTTTTTTTCTTTCGTGATAAGCGTATTTCTCTCTCTCTCTCTCTCTCTCTCTCTCTCTCTCTCTCTCTCTCTCTCTCTCTCTCTCTCTCTCTGGTAATGGAAAGGCGATGTTATTCTGGTTCTTAAAGCAGCTTAATACCTGAGTGATGGCCTTTGTTAGCAGATCACACGGAGGTAAAAGTTAGCAGGTAAGGCATTAGGGGGTAAATAGTAGGAGGGAGGGGGGGGGAAGAAGGAGAAAGAGGGTGTGAGAGGGAAGAAGAAGGGAGGGAGGGAGGGGGGAGGGAAGGAGGGAAGGGGGACGGAGAGTGTAAGGAAGTGAGAGGGGGGAAAAAGGAGGGAGGGAAGGAAAGAAGAGAAGGAAGAAGAAGGAGGGAGGGAGAGAAGGAAGAAGAATGAGGGAGGGAAGGAAAGTAGAGAAGGAAGAAGAAGGGAGGGAGGTGTGATGGCCGTGGTCCGAGACACAACAACATAGGGAAGCTCACCTTTGAGGATCATCTTAATCTTGTTGTTGCTTCATCCCTCCAACCTATCTTCTTCCTTCCATCCTTCCTTCCCTCCATCCTTCCTTCCCTTTGTCCTTCCCTCCTCCTTTCCCTTTCTCTCTCTCTCTCTCTCTCTCTCTCTCTCTATGTACCATCCCTTTACTCGCCTCCTTCTTCTTCTTCTTCTTCTTCCCTTCCTAAACGTTAGCCAAACACGCACACACACCGAGAAATACATAATTGTTTACAAATACACCAAACAACCAATTACACGTCACGATCATCATTTATTTGACCTAAGATGATAAATGGTTTCTTAAATAAGTTGCCATTATATACAATTACAACAGCTCCTAAGGTCCTTTGGGAATATTGAGATATTTTTTTTATGTCTGTCTGCCTATCTATTCTCTATCTCATCTATCCTATGTGTGACGTAGAGATAAATATATACTTTATTATTTACTGTACAGTATATTAATTTTTCTCAGATACTCAGTCGCCTGTCTCTCTCAGTTATCAAGAGGCCTTCATGTGCCTCACTCCGTCTTCAACCAGCCTGAGAGCAACGAGAATTAATTGAACGAGGGAGGGAGGGAAGGAGAGGGAGGGGTGGAGATGGGTATGTGGGTAGGAAGAGGTGAAGGAGAGGATAGGAGGAGGTGGAGGTAATTAGAAGGGTTGGGTGAGGAAGGAAGTGGGAAGGAAGGAAGGAGAAAGAGAAGAATGTGGAAGGGTAGGACGGAAGGTGGGAGAGATGAAGGGAGGGAGGAAGAAAGGGAGGGGGAGAAGAAGGGGTAGGAGGGAGGAAGGGAAGAATGGAGGGGGAGAAGAAGGGAGAGGAAGGGAGGGAAAAAAGATGGAAATTGGTGGGAAGGAGTAAGGTGGAGGATAAAGCGGGATGGATGGAGGGAGGGAGAGGGAAGGAAGGAAGGAAGGAAGGAAGGAAGGGGGGTATGGGAGGTAGGAAGGGAAGGGGAAAGAGAGGGAGGGAGCGAGGGAAGGAGGGAGAGAGGGAGCGAGGGAGAGTAAATAAAAATGTTGTGAAAAAAATTCTTGAGACGATGATCTCGTTTTTTTTCCACGTTGATGAGGGTGTTCCCTCCTTACCTCCCTCTCCCCTCCTTCTCCCTCCCTTCTCTTTCCCACCCTCCCCCTCTCTCTCCCTCTATCTCTCCCTTCTTCCCCTTCTATTTCCCTCCCTCCCAGTCTCTCTCTCCCCCCCCATCCACCTCTCTTTCCCTCCATCCCTCTCTCTTTCCTTCCCTCCCTCCCTTCCTCCCTCCCTCCCCGTCTCTCTCTCTCCCTCCCTCCACTTCTCTCTCCCTCCATCCCTCTCTCTTTCCCTCCATCCGTCTCTCTTTCCCTCCTTCCCTCCCTTCCTCCCTCCATCCGTCTCTCTTTCCCTCCTTCCCTCCCCCCCTCCCTCCCTCTTTCTTCTTGATAAACGTAATTAAGAGACTTGGGTGTGAAAAAAGATGGCATATTAGAACTAATTCCTCCCACAAGACTCTGGGTGGAGGACGAGAGGGAGGGAGGGAAGGATAGAAGGAGGGAGGGAAGAATAGAGGGAGGGAGGATAGAGCGAGGTAGGGAAGGATAAAGGGAGGGAGGGAAGGATAGAAGGAGGGATGGAAGAATAGAGGGAGGGATGGAAGAATAGAGGGAGGGAGGGAAGGATAGAAGGAGGGAGGATAGAGCGAGGTAGGGAAGGATAAAGGGAGGGAGGGAAGAATAGAGGGAGGGAGGGAGGGGGGGAGGAAAGAGGGAAAGGAGGGAAGGATCGAAAGGAGAGAGGATTGGAAGGAGGGAGAGAGAGAATAGTAAAGAAGGGTAGATAGAGGGAAGGAAGGAGAGAGGAGGGAAATTAGGGAAGGAGAGATGAGGATGATGGTGTAAAGCAAGTGGTGAGAGGAGAGTTGTGAATAAAGGAAGATAGAGAGAGAAGTGAAAGAAGGGAGATATAAAGAAAGACGAATGAAGAGAAACAGAGATAGAAAGAAAGGACATAAAATGAATGAAAATAGAGACAGGGCTGAAAGAAGGAAGAAAGAGATTCGAAATAAAGTTGAATGAATGGAAAAATAATTAGAAAAGGGGTGAATAAAATGAAACAGGGAGAGCAAGGGAGTTGGGGTAAGGTTATCAAGGGAGCTACACCCCCAGCGGAATTTCCCTCACTCGTCAATTACTCTCCCTGGGTGACGTAACTTGTGTTCTCCGGAATAAATGAATTTTCACGAGCTGCTTTATTAAATGTTTGCTCGGCCACCACTCTTGATGTATGGGAGCCGGATTATTAAACCAGACATCAGGGGCACTCTGCTGGGTAAAAATCGGAAAAAAAATGTTTACCGGTACTTTTAGGTGTAACACTGGCCGGCTCGGTGGTCATAAATCTTTGGGGATATATATTTATGCTATAAAACAGTCAAACCAAACCTAACCTTACCTGATTTAACCTAATCTTACCTAACTTTACGTAATCTAACCTAATCTAATGTAAAGTAACGTAACGTAACCTAACCTTACATAATGTAAGTGGACGTAACCTAACCTAACCTCATCGTTTGTATTTGTAAACAATGTGAGTGACAACGTTTAATCTTCCAGTGAAAAACATCGATTTTTCTTCATTTTAAAACAAAACAATTACCGTGGAGGTGTTTTAAGGTAGAATGACGGCTATATTAAGATCAATTATTAATTAAAATGTAAATATGTGAAGCTATGTTCATCTTAAGGGGTTGGGTGTAAATGGGACTGCCCAGTATGGACCAATAGGCCCGCTGCAGTTTCCTCCATTCTTATGTTCTTAACCAAACCCAGCTCAACATAATGAACCATACCTAAGGTTCGCTAGTGCGACCTCGGGGTACCTATTGTCCACCCAGCTGTAAATCAGTACCTAAATATACAAGTTAAGGGCAGTGAAGGCGATAGAGTATAAGGAACGGCCACACTGCTTCCTTATCTACCGGAGGTTTTAAAATACAATGTACAATACCCAGCCAGATACATGCGACACCAGTTCACGTTTTTATGTAACAATTAAGATGTGATCTGATATTTCTATACCTGATTAATGAAGGCTTTTCTCAACACAGTGTTCAAGGTTACAATTAAACGCTTCAAAATAAACCTTTTGATCATGACCCCGACAAAAAAAAAATATATATATAGTAGTGATATTGTATTGATAATATAGTGTGGGGCTGAAATAAGATCCTATGACACAAGAGAAGAACTTATGATGGGGAACTTTAACAATTTGTCCTGCTACCTCTTCTCCTCCTCCTCAGCTACTAGATAAAGATTGGACTACCTCCCTCCCCTCATCTCTCTAAGCCCCCGCCTCATCTCTCCCCACCCCAGTCATCAAACTATAGGAAGGAGGGAGTTTACCTTCACTGACTCCCTATTTTGTCCTATAGTCACTGGATGATGGAAGCCGAACCTCTCACACAATACCCCCCTCACACTCCATCCTGACCTACAGTACACGCTGCAGATGGTGGTGGGGGAAGGGGAAGGACGACTAAAATTCTCTTCCTCCCCCTCGTTTCCCAACTAACCTCCCCCTCTTCCATTTTCTCTCGTCTACAGTTCCCCTCCCACTAATCCGCAGCTAACCCCTCCCCTCCCCTTCCCTTTCGTCCCCAGCTGCTCCCGTCCCTCCCTCTCGTCCCTAGTTGCCTCTTTTCCTACTTCTCGTCCCCAGCTACCCCCTCCCGTCCCCCTCGCCCCCAGCTTACTCCTCCTGCGAACAACTCTCGTATCGAATTTGTGTGGATTTTGTCCCATGTTGGAATTAGGTATCATGACCGTGCTGATAGACTGGCCAATGAGGCATGTAAGAAAGAAAATGTTGACCGTGACCTTGGCCTGTCCAATGCTGTACTTAAAAACATTCAAGTCAGAATCATGAACTCTGATCTAGAAGAACTGAGAAATGCAGTCGTACCATTAGTAAATATGACAAATTTTGTGACGAGAGGTACCGGTATGGCCAGCATAAGGACAGAACCAGACAAAGTGATGTAGTCGTGGCCAGAATTAGGCTAGGATACAGACACATCTGGCAAGTTAGTAACGCTGTACCCATACCGGAACACTCAGCATGTAAGCTTTGTGATAAACCTTTAAAGCATACACTTGAACACTATATTATTGAATGTGACACTGTCAAAGACTTCAGGCCACCTGGCTTATTGTATCATGAACTTTGTAATTACTACATTGAATCGGGGGTGCTTAAGGACATTCTTGCTGTTTATCCCAAATTTGCTAGCCCACACTGATTAGTCTTCAATTAGAATATGACGTCCAATGTATATGAACCACTGACTTGCATAGCAGTGAACAGTGACATCACCCACATGAATCTGACCTATATATACTGTTTATGAATATGATGCATTTCTTTGTGTACGAACCTCTGTCCTACGTGGCAGTGAGAAGTGATACCACCCTCAGTGTCAAGACCTGACTGAATTACTCAGAACAGGCAAACTGTACTCCAAGCTTTGTCAATAAATTTGTTAAACTAAAAACACTAGCAGCTCCACTAGCAGCTCCACCGTCCCGCTCGTCCCCAGCTGCTCCACTCTCCCTCTCGTCCCCAGCTACCCTCTCCCCTTGCTCTCGCCCCAGCTTATCCCTCTCTCCTCGTCCCTAGCTGCTCCACCCTCCCTCTCGTCCTTAGCTGCTCCACCCTCCCTCTCGTCCCTAGCTGCACCCCCCTCCTCCCTCTCGTCCCCAGCTGCTACCCCTCCCTCTCGCCCCCAGCTTACTCCTCCCTCCACCCCTCCCCCTTCTCGCCCCCAGCTGCCCTCTCCCCTTCCTCTCGTCCCCAGCTCTTCCCTCTCCCTTGCCTGACTACAGCACCACATTCAATAACCGGCTGGGTATCGCTGCCATAAGCCACAATACCCGCATGGGAGTGTGGCGCCAGTCCTCGCACTCAGAGGTCAACTTTAACCTCACCTGACCTGTTTAACGTGACGTCTTAATTCTACCTGATGACCAATGGGAACAACTTTAATTTATATGCAAGTTTCGGATCACCTGATGATTAGTTCCCAACTTATTTCACCTTGTGATTAACCTAACCAAACCTAACCTAACATAACCTAACTTAACCTAGCCTAACCTTACCCTGCAATATATGGTCTTGATCTTTACCCCAGCGACCACAAAATCAATGAGGATTCCCCCCCCCCCCCCTCCAGTATTACGTTCGTTGGTGCGTGGGAACTCCTGTCGTGGCTCAGGAACCTTTAACTTTTTAACTCCACACAACAACTACAGCAATATACAACATAATGTAACAACTTACAACAACAACAACAACTATCACGACTATTTATAGCTACATACTCATACACCACCAACAGCAACATACAAATACATACAATATACAATAACATCCATGCACCAAAAACAGCAAAATACAACATACAACTAAAGCATATTTCAACAATAAACCATCATACAAATACATACAATATACAATAACATCCGCATACAACAACATCAACAGTAGCAGCATTATACAAAAACATACTGCACATTATCACCTAAACTTCAGAAACCACATACAAGCCATTCACAGTAAAGTCAATAAACAGTGAGGTACCCTGTATCACACTCGTCAGTCACTCACTCACAGCAATGAAAGAAATCTGTTATGACCTTGTTTACCAATACTTAATACACTGTCACACACCATGGGGGGCCTCCGGTACCTATAAGACGTAACCCCTGATCACAGCCCAGAAGAGAGTTGTGCGGACAATGACCTACTTGAAAAAAAAAATGATCGCACTAACGAACAATTCGCTAAATTGAAAACGTTAAAATTTGAAGACATAAACAACTACTGCTGTGCTCTATTTGTTTATAAATCAGATAACCAATCACTTGATCGAAAATAATTATTTCCAGTTCAGGAATAACCGGAGGTACAACTTAAGACACCCCGAGCTATTAAGACCACCCCCAATGAGCTCCTCTCAGTCCCAGACCTCCATAAATTATCACGGTGTGAAGGTGTGGAACAACTTACCCCCTCCCATCCGAGCAAAAACTACGCTCCCTTCTTGTAAATCATATCTTAAAAAATATCTACTGTCAAGTATTAATATTTTTGTAACACTTTTATAAATGTTACCATTAGAAACCATTATATTATATATTGTCTCTTTGATGGAAATTACTAATGCAATAATAATATATTTTGCCGTCAAAACATGATCCTCGCTGTGTCTGCCCCTTTGTTTCACACTAACACTACCCATGTTGTAACACCTCCGCCCACTTACCATATTACGGTAGGAGTATATCAACTATACTCTACTGTAAAAATGCGTATATAATATAAATGTAAGAAAAAAGTGATAAACGTGATAACATTCTAATATGTATTTACTAACACCATGTTATTCCTTAAGATAAATGTACAGTATATATCAGATACCACTAAGAGAGCTCAGGCTCTCAATTGGCTCAGCCATGCCAATATTATTTTTATTGTTCAATCTGTATCTGTTTGTTTTTTGGCTAAATAAAATATTTCAGTATCATACTCATACAACAGCAGCAGCAACATAAAACTACAGCCTACATTATCAACACCAAACAATCACAGCAGACATCAACAACAGCATCACACAAACACATGCAATATTCTCAAACGACAGAAACCGTATCATGGTTTATCATAAACATCTATCCAAGACCCTCCAGGTGTAAGCAATGCCAGCTTGAGCGTACACCCAGACGGCCTGTACTGTACTCAACCTTAGTGTACTGTACACCCCAATATCCTGCATTCTAGTTCCATTCTCCTCTTCTCTCCATGAATTTGACCCCCTCCCAGTCACCCCCCCCCCCAACTTGACCACTATTTTGCATTTTGGGGCAATATTTGGGTGTATTTGACCTCACAGTTTCACCCTTTACACACATAAGTCTTCTCCGCTCCACCACTCACACGATCGGGGATGGAGGATAAGCGCCCTGGTCTCCCCCTCCTAGTCACAGAGGCTCTCGTTTAACGCTAATTTCCCTGGCCAATAGAGATTTAGTATAGTGTATTTGGGAAATGTGAAGTGTAGTAGGGTTCGTGCTTTTATTGACCACCGTTCATTGGCTGACGAGGTTATTGTGGGTGAGTTTTTTTTCCTTTTAAGGTAGTGTGTGTGTGTGTGTGTGTGTGTGTGTGAAGGGTCCCTCACTTCCTATAGCTGACCCACCTCAGCTATCCTCCGTCCCTGGATAAAGTAGCTACTGCCATCAAAAAGATGAAAAATAACAAAGCCACAGGGCCTGATGGAATCCCAGTCGATTTATATGAAGGAGGAGGACCTCTGTTTACCAGCCGTCTCCACTCTCTCCTGAAGAATACATGGTCAGACTGTGGCAACTTCCGCGGGATCTCGCTGCTGTCCGTAGCTGGCAAGATTATAGTCCGAGTCCTCCTGAGGCGGAAAACTTCTTCCCAGAATCTCTGTGTGGCTTTAGATCATCACGCTGACATGATCTTTGCTGCCCGCCAGATACAGGAAAGGTGCAGAGAATTGCGTCGTGACTTGAACATGGCCTTCATTGACCTTTTATTATCAACACTGTATCAGTATTTTTCTGGCTAAATAAACTGTTTCAATGTCAATATCAATATAATAGCAAGGCCTTTGACTCGGTCAACAGGGAAGCCCTCTGGCGAACCCTCAGTCGTTTTGGTTGCCCACCAAAAGTCATCGCCATTGTGAGGCAACTCCACAATGGTAGGAGCGGCAGTGTCCTGCACAATGGCACCCAGTCTGAGTTCATCTCCATCCAAACGGGGATAAAACAAGGATGTTTACTGGCACCAACTCTCTTTTCCATTTTCCTGGCTGCCTTCCTGACTTGTGCCAGTGCCAATTCAGCCGGCGGGGTGGACATCCAGTACCGGATGAAGGGTCTTCTCAACATAAGATGACTCCAGGCAGGAACAACGGTGTCGGTCGCTTCCACCACTGAACTTCAGTATGCAGACGACTTCACCCTCGTCACTCACACTGAATGCGACCTACAGGAGATCCTGAACACCTACGCCAGATCTGTATGCACACTTCAGCCTTGAGGTGAATGTACATAAGACTCAGTTTCTATTTCAGTCTGCCCCTGGTTCAGCCACACCTCTACCATCCATCCAGCTTAACGGTAATATGTTACCCACTTTCATTATCTTGGCTCCCACTTTCACCGCGAACATCGATGAAGAGATTTAACATCGGATCAGATGCGCATCTCAAGCCTTTGGCAGACTCCGTACCAGTGTCTTCAATTGTAGGGGGCTTAAATTATATACAAAGTTGCACGTATATCGAGCAGTGGTCCTCCCCACCCTGCTATACGGCAGCAAGACACATACAGGAGGCACCTCAAGGCACTTGAACTTTCACCAACGTAGTCTACGTTCCATCCTCCGAGTTCGCTGGAAGACAAGAGAACAAATGCCAATATTCTCGCCGACTTCACCTGTAGGAGCATCAAGGCTACCATTATCAATAAACAACTATGTTGGACTGGCCATGTTACCCGCATGGACGACAGCAGACTGCCAAATCAGCAACGTTCCAGTCACCTTATGAATAGTAAACGTAACGCTGGCGGGCAATGGAAAAGGTATAAAGATTGTTTTAAGACAAACTTGAAAAGTACCAAATCATTCCCCTCACCTGGGTGACGATCACTCCATACTGTAACGTTCGGAGGAGCACCACACGAGAAGGTGTCAATACTTTCGGGTTAGTCCGACTGCACTACATGTAACCCTCCACACGTGCAACATCTGTGGACGACTCTGCCGGCCCCGTATCGGCCTCTTTAGTCACCTCAGAGCTCACCAACGAAGATGACATCATATTAACTCATATCATTGTATCATAGCTGGATGATAGTAATCCTCGATTCCGAGTGGCAGCAAAGTAGTAGTAGTAGTAGTGTGTGTGTGTTCGTGCACTGTTCCTTAGAAAATGAAAATTTTATAAATATGGATAAACGGAGTTAATAAAACTTATTAATCCAAACTAAAGTAAAATTTAGTAGATTTCATTACTCTGGTAAAGGAAAAAATATTCGATGATCTGTAATTAATTGGACGATATTCAAAGCTCTGAACACGTTCCTCTGAAAAGGTCATGTGCTCTGTAGCTCCAACACGTCCCTAGCCTAACACGTCCCTAGCCTAACACGTCCCTAGCCTAACACGTCCCTAGCCTAACACGTCCCTAGCTTAACCTAACATTACAACTAACTTCACTATTTTTGTAATCAAATTTTCTTGATTTATTTATTCATTTCAGTATTATCATATGTTTTATTCTAGCTCTGCCTTCTCCCTCTTCGTCAAAGCCCTGCTGATCACTTTCGTTTGGCTCAATTAAACCCGAATGTGAGCGTGTGGACGTGCACGGGAAATGGGTCCCCCACCACCTCCTCCCTCCCCCACCACCTCCTCCCTCCCCCACCACCTCCCCCAATAGTTAATGAAGTACACCTTGATAACGAGTCCATGTGTGAAATTTCGGCCCCCCGGAAATTCCCAATAATAAACTGGCCTCTCGCTAAATTTTCACTTCTATCGATTATTTTCTCCTTCACTTAATTGTTACGGTTCCTAGACACGTTTCTGAAACTTACTTGCTAGTCGGGGTAATGTGTGTCACGGGTGAGTTGTTATAGTAAGGTTTAACTCCGTAAGGATGGTGGTTTAGTGTTGTTGAAGATGATGGTTTAACTCTTTAAGGATGACGGCTTAATCTCTATTGAGGATGATAGTTTAACTCTTAAAAATAATAAAATAGTACAGGCAATTTATATAATAGTTATACGATATTTTATTTCTATATATAAATCGGAAAAATACAGTTTGTCAGGTATTATAAATCAAATATGGAAATTCACCAGAGATAAATCATTCTGCCTAATTAAAGCACATGTGAAAAAAATAATACATATTTTTCTTTCGTAATTTTGATATTTGGTCATAAAATAAAATAGGAAATAAATGATAAAAATTGATGGTATGTAAATCAGTGTCCGTGGATTGATGACGTCAGGGGTTTAGGACTTTTCTTCATTTTATTAAATCCTTTTATTTTTGCTCTTAGTTTTTCTCGGTTTATATATTTTTTTCCTCTGCTTTATGTTCGTGTGCTTTAATATGTGTGTGTGTGTGTGTGTGTGTGTGTGTGTGTTTTATGTGTGCACGTGTATGGAGTAAGGGGCCAAACTACCTTTTGACCCCCCCAAGAGGTGGAACTTTTTCTAAGGAGCGGATTTAGATACTTCCCAGTCACCGTCGTGGCCGCATAACGTTCCAACATACCATTGTACATACGTAGATCCCAGTAGGAGTGCACATTTTGTTTTTCTCGGATGTAATATGACGCAGATCATGGAACATGTTGGTGTTGAAATATCTGACTTTATACCAATGAATTGAAGTCCTATAACATGAAACACGATACTGCAAAAACCCCTTTGAAGTTAGACCCATATGCTAGTACTACTGGTGCGTGTTCGGGAGGCGTTTTCAGGGACTGGGGTAGTACCATACAGGGGGTCAACCATCCCTGAGCCTCACGCGTCACTGTTGAGAGGTTAGGTTATCTTTGGGGTAGACGGGTAGTGGTATTTACTGTCTGTTTACTCGACCTGATTGTCACTTTCTACTTTACCAAAACATTTACGATATATATTATAAATTTATTGTATTAAACATATAATTAATTTAATTTAATTAGTATAACTTTAAGGTAATTTTAACGGGTCAACTGAAGATTAGCCCCACTGATTACATCACATTAACAACTCTTACGCTACCTGGGGACTTAATTAAAGTTAGGCTGGGTCAAGTTGCAAAATGAAAGTGGGTCCCAAGAGACAGTATGGATACAACACACTGTATACTAAGCCTTCGGTACACAAGGAGGCAGCCATTTACAGCTGGGTGAACTGGGAGCGTCCAAAAATGGCACCACCGACCCATGGCAGAGAAACTGAAATATGTTGGTGGGGTCAATCTTCAGGTGATCCATTTTAGCTAATATAGAACTATTGAAGTTGAAGAAGTCAAGTTAGAACAGTTTATTGGTAAATTTATTATAAAAAAATACAACAGTGCAGCTTTAGATGATTTAAGAACCACCCTTGCCCTCAACACACTCCCTAGACGTATAAAGATGGCGTTCTAAAGTGCGACATTGATTAAATAACTGTAGAAATTATTGTGATGTGTTAAAGGACCTGACCTACACCACTCTGAACGGAATACCTTTTAGTGAGTGGGCAGGTAAGTGGTAGTGTTGGGCCGGGGATCAAGTATCACTGGTGCACGTCTAGTATCTAATTATCCACATATTTCCTCTACATATACCTGTTATTAATTTACATATCCATGACCTTTACAGCCACTTCTCATCATAGAATATATATATTTTATTATGAATTTATTAAGAAACTAGTTGAAGATCTTTTAATGGTGGACGATAACAGTTAAATTATGTTAGTGAAAATATCCTTTACTGTAGTTAACTTTCTCCCTCTTCCCTCCTCTGTTAAATAATTTACGTGACTGTCATAACTGATTGATGTGAGAAATGCTGAGAGAATTACTGAGAGATATGCTGAGAGAAATATTATGATAAATACGTTGAGAGATACTGCGAACAATTTTGTGAATATTTACAAATAGAAAGTAAATTAAAAAAAAATGATGATTGGAGAAGAGAAGAAAGGTGAAAGAGAATAAAGATAAAAATATTTAAGAATGTTAAGAGTGTGAGAGAGAGATAATAAAGAAAGAAGAGGAGGAGGAAAATGAGAGAGAGAGAGAGAGAGAGAGAGAGAGAGAGAGAGAGAGAGAGAGAGAGAGAGAGATAAAGAAAGGCAGAAAAAAGAGAAAGAAAGAGATATAGTGTTATTGAGAGACAAGAAGATTAAAAACGAATCAAGAGAGAAGTATAAAAAATGATAGACAAAAGGGTATGAGAGAGAGAGCGAGAGAGAGGGAGAAGGAGTTAAAGAAAGAGAAACATAAAAACAAGAAGGAAGGAAGAAAGAAAGAAAGAAAGAAAGAAAGAAAGAAAGAAAGATGAACAAATTAAGAGCGTGAGAGACAAGAGTTCAGGTTAACAGCTTTAAATAGGAGAAAAAGAAAATAAACCCCGAGTCAGTAATCGTGAGCTCTGGATGAGGTTCAATTACTTCACAATTATTAGGTTCTGTAACGAATTGGTCCAATTTGGGCGAAGGTTTATTGGCGGCCAGTGACAAAAATGCCAAGAGAGAGAGAGAGAGAGAGAGAGAGAGAGAGAGAGAGAGAGAGAGAGAGAGAGATGACACGTATTAATCTGTTCGTGTAATTAATTATGCAGATGTATCTCTTATATATGTACCTTTCATGAATTATTCTATTATATTTTTATATTGATTTGTTCCTTATAATTGTTCACACGCACGCAGCTACACTCTCCCAGCTGAGATATTAGTGTCCATTTTTTTGCACTTAGTAATAAAGTCAATTCATATAGAACCAAACATACCATGAGCTTGAATACCTCTCACGCAAATGTAAATAACAAAGTGTGCAGCCAGACATATTGCCTCACACTGCTGTACTCACACAGTTGTAAATAAGTTACCCTCTATGTACAGAACTAAACAAACAATAAATATACTCAAACATACAATGGCATAATATCCTGACCACGGGGGGTTAGTTATATTGACCCTTTGTAAACTCTTCTCTGTAATCCTTTTGCGCTACCGCTCACAGGATGAGTATGGGTGCACAATAAACTAGCCGATGTACTTGGCAAAAAAATTAATTCACACACACACACACACACACACACACACACACACACACACACACACACACACACACTCACGGTACCTTACTACACAAGCGGCATCAACAAGGGATTACACTTGTTGATTGCGGTGTGGACGAAGTACAGTGTGTCTCTCTCTCTCTCTCTCTCTCTCTCTCTAACCATGCACATGTATAGCTGAACAAAAACCAAATAGTCAGAAATATACTTATGCTAAGTGAGTCAGTTAAGAGTCGTTCTAACATATCTACAGACTCAGCACACTTATGACATCATCTCCAGTATTAACGTCATAATTTAAATGAATCAATTAAAAACACGTTCCCATAACAAAGGTCTATATAAACATAACACCCTTTAAAGAATCCAATCACACACGTACGGTCTCTTGGCATTAGACAGATTTACGTACCGTTAACGCCAACAACGTCTTTGATGCCCTAGACGATATCACGCTACTAAGAAGGCTCATTAATATGGAACGTCGCAGTTAATATTCACTCACTGAGGTCCTTTGAGCCACATTTCCATATCGCTTAGTCAAGATTCCTCGCCGTCTCCTCCATACCACAGTGACGGGGAAATGGTACATCTCGATTTTGTATACAGATGGATGGATGGATGGATGGATGGATGGGTGGGTGGATGAATGGATGAATGGATGGATGGATGGATGGATAACACACACACACACACACACACACACATATAGACAGAGAGAGAGAGAGAGAGAGAGAGAGAGAGAGAGAGAGAGACTACCGGTACACCGTCACAAGTTAGTAGTACTGTCTTTACCTGCAGACATCACCACCATCCTTTACCATAGTGCGATAATTGGGTCCTATTTCATACCAGTATCCTATTACCATACTATTACTATTAATTTATCATTACCATTATCATACCATTAACATACCATTATCTTAACATACCATTACTATTATCAAACCATTAACATACCATTGAAATGCCATTACCGTTATCATACCATTAACATACCATTACCATTACTTTAACATACCATTACTATTAATTTTCAAACCATTAACATACCGTTGAAATGCCTTTATCATTACCATACCATTAACATACCAATGAAATGCCATTACCATTATCATACCATTTCCATACCATTACTATTACCATACCCTTACCATTACCATTTCATTACCATTATCATACCATTATTATACCATTACCATTAACATATTACCATTAACATACCAATACCATACCATTAAAATACCATTACCATTCCTTAACCATGACCATTAACATACCATTACCATTATCTTCCACTTCCTCCCCATTACTGACACAGCTTAAGTCCAGAGTGTCCTGCCCGTAACACCAGCGTGATGAGGGGTCAATGGAGGCTTGTGGAGGAGGAGGAGGAGGAGGAAGAGAAAGGAGGAGGAGGAGGAGAAAGAGAAAGGCGGAGGAGGGGGAGAGGAGGAGGATGAAGAGGAGGAGGAAGGCGAGAAGGAGGAGTAGGGGGGAGGGGAGGAGAAGGTGAAGAAGGACGAGGTGTATAAGGCAGAAGGGAAGAAGGAACAGGAGGAAGGGAAGGAAGAGAAGTTGAGGATAAAAAAAAAGGAAAACGAAGGGGGACGAGAAGTGAAGATAGGGAAGAGAAGGGAGGAGGGACAAGGAGATGGAAGGAGTGGGAAGAGATAAGAATTACCACAATAAAGGGGATCAGAACAGATGCACATAAAAGTGGTATGGGGGAGGAGAGAGGGGGGGAGGGAGAGAGGAGGGGGAGAGGAGAGAGGGGGGAGAGGAGGGGGAGGAGAGAGGAGGAGGGGGAGGCATTCTCTTCATGTACGTATAATCAGTGGTTCATATCCCCTAGAATCCCACTGAGACCGTAAGAGGGATTCACTATTGACGACCAACCTACTTCAATACTACTCTACCAATCCTGCTTTGATTCTCATTACTGATCGCGAGGGAAGAGAAGGAGTAGGAGGTAGCAAGGGTTGGGGCCAGAGGGGTGGGGGGAGACGTAGGAGGTAATGTGGGGGTGGGGGAGACGTAGGAGGTAATGTGGGGGTGGGGGAGACGTAGGAGGTAATGGGGGTTGGAGGTAGTGGGGTGGGGGTAGACGTAGGAGGTAATGGGGGGTTGGGGCCAGAAGGGTGGGGGAGACGTGGGAGGTAATGGGGGGTTGGGGCTGTTCTGATTAGGAATGATTATGATTGGACGTTTTGTGATTAATTTCTAGTAGCTATGGGAAAAGTGTTCGGATATTGCCTTTGTTTACGTGTGAGGGGCTGAAGTGTTTAACCCAAGCTCACCTTCCCTCCCTGCGTCCCTCCTTCGCGACCTTTTTCCCTTTCTCCCTGCTTACCCTTTCTCCTTGCTTTCCTGCTTCCCTTTCTCCCTGATTCCCGTTTTCCCTGCTTCCCGTTCTCACTCCTTCCTTCCCTGCCTACCCCCTTCCTCCGTCATTCACTGCTTCCCTTCTTCACCCTTTCTCCCTCCCTCCTTTTCATCCTTCCTTTCTCCATCCCTCCTAACCTCACTCCCTATCCCTTTCCTCTTTCTCTACCTCCCTCCCCTTCCCATCTCTCCCTCCCTTATTATTAATTGTCCACCCAAGACACAAACAATTTGTTAAAAAACATACCACAGAAAAGCTCCAACACAAACTATCAAAAAATCGTGAAAAAAGTAATTGGAAAAAAGTCTGTATCACAATTGGCTAGGAGTTAGAAGGACGCTTAACCTGCAGCTCAGTACAGATATACGAGGCAATTACGGCCGTGACCATTAGTAACAAAATGTGACACATGGCTAGCCAATAGTAAAATGGCTATTCAATATTTTAGGTGGTGGAGCGTGACTCTCTCTCTATTACGGAAGGCAGGTGGTGTGTGTGTGTGTGTGTACGTGTGTGAAAGTGGTGTGTGTGTCAAGATGGTGTGCGTGCATGAAGGTAGTATGTGTTTGGGGAGGAAGGGGATCTCAGGTGGTAGCAGGTGGCAGTGGTGTGGACGGTGTAACAGCTTTGTCCCAAATTGACTGACGAGATCATGGTGATGATCAGAGAGTTGAGAGAGCCAGTATATTGAGAGCAACTGATAGGTGCTGTAAGTCGGGGAGAGAACAGTCGTGTACACCATCTTACTAACACTCACTAGGAATCCTCGTTATGTAGCAATTAAGAAAGAAGACCAGGAAGGGGAAGCACAGGTGAGCTTAGGAAGTATGAATGTTGTGTAAAAATGCATGAGCTAAGACGCAGGAACTCCATGGGACTTGATACGACAGGGGATGTGGAGACGATAGCCGAGAGACTTGAGGGTTGTACAGACGTGTACTTTCCAGGTCAGTTTGTTATCTACAGTGACGCCGGGAGGCTAGGTGGAAACCACCACCTGGAGTGTGTTGAGCCCTAGTGTGGGAGGTTAACGTTAATGTGACGTAGTTGGCGGTGAACCAATCTTGGAATTTTGTTCAGTCGTCGACATATTTCCAACGAAAGAAAAGTAACTTTCAGGGCATCTTTGATGAGGACGAGGAAGAAGAGCGGTGAATAACTGAAAGGTGGAGACAGCCCCTCGGAAGTGTAAAGCTTATCGTTGGCCACTAAGGAAATCTATTAACCATAAATGTTAGACGTCTCCGAAACCCAAGGTAGGTGTGTGTGTGTGTGTGTGAAGAAAGTATCTTACACTGTGGGCGCTACAAAGGTTGATCAATTGACCAGGCAGATAAATGGATAGACTGAGTAACAGACTGACCAGATGGATGGAAAAGATAAAACTCACAGGTAGATGGGAGTATTTACGTGTTTATGATGCTGGGGCTTCATCCACCTGGACGCTACCTAGAGGCGGCGCCTTTATCTGAGAGGCCATTAGCGTCAAGCCGATTAGCAATTATGTCACAGAGTGTAATTAACGTCATTATTATCCTCGTAAAGGTAATGAGGGGGTTAACTATGCATCTATCCTGCCCGGGTTGACGGCATGGGTGATAAGCACCAGGAAATAAGCACCTGGCAGCTTTGTCGACTATCCTTGGTCAAGTTACTTTACTGTTTGCCATTGTACACCCTCGCGGCCTACCTGCACCCTATACCTACATTGTCTATATTCTTGCTGAACTGTACTGTATAACTGCATAGTTGACAAACATGTTCATCCAATTGTAAACCTGTATGACAACTTTACTGACAAAATATTATTATTATTATTATTATTATTATTATTAATACTGAGGGAATTGGAGTGGACTGTTGGAGGGAATTGATGGAGTAGATTGGTGGGGGTTGATTGATGGAATGGATGGATGGAGTATATTGTTAGTTGCTTGATAGAGTAGATTGCTGGGCTCGATTGGTGGAATGGATTGGTGGAGTTGGACTGATATAGTAGATTGGTCGGGTAGATTGATGGAGTGGATTGGTGGCGTGGATTAATTAAGTAGATTGATGGAATAGATTGGAAGGATTAATGATGCTGATTGATGGAGTAGATTGTGGAGTAGAATGATGGAGTGGTATGCAAAGAGGCAGCATGACCGGCACTGCACTTATCTGCCTTCATTTCCCAAATTGTAAAATTAAGTACTGACATACAGCTGGTTGGAGAAGGAGTACCCTGGGATCGAACCAGCGACCCTTAGGACGGAAGGCAAGCGCTGTATCCACTCAGCCACAGCATCGTAACTCGAGCTCAGTACAGGAGGATAATTAATTTTGTGACTGTAAAAAGAGATGATTAAATGAAATGAACGCGTAAGTCACTTTACATTAATATTCAACTTGTATTTCTTGAAGTAAAAGAAAAAAAAAACTCGTAGGAAACGCATCAAATTAAGTACATTACTTGTTGAATCACGTAAATGTGTCTTAAGAAAAAAATCGACGTTTGAATTAATTAACCTAACGTTCTCTTTCGGGATTAGGTTAGGTTAGGTTAGGTTAGGTTAGGCTAGGTTAGGTTAGGTTAGCAGCGCCACTTTAACAGTCAACAGTGCCATTATAAGCAAACAACAGCGCCTATACACACCTCTCCTCCTCCTCCTCCTCCTCCGTGCATTAGCCTACTCTCTCACATAACCATTCCTCTCCATTCTTCCATCCTGTTCCATTCACTATCACTTCTCTATCCTACTCGTCCCCCACACCCCCCTCTCCCATAGCACTACTTTCCTATACCCCCCTCTCCCATAGCACCACTCTCCTACACCATCCTCTCCCATAGCACCACTCTCCTACACCATCCTCTCCCATAGCACCACTCTCCTACACCATCCTCTCCCATAGCACCACTCTCCTACACCCTCCCCCCATGTATTCTAATGACTACCGACTCTCCCTTCACCTCCCCTCACGCATCACGCACGACCCTTCCCTTGGCGATCCGAGCATCATTTCCTTACTCCCTATCCACTCCCTCTCTCCTCTACATTCCTCCCTCCCACCATCCCTCTCCCTTCAATACTCCATACTCCTTCCCTACCTTCCCCTCCCCCTACAACACCCCAACCATCATTACCCCTTTCCCTTGTCTTATCCAGCCTACTTCCCTCCCTCCCTCAGAATGCATTGTGTCCTCCACTCCCGTCTGCTGCTCCCCCAGGACGTCGGGTATTGTTGGGTAGAATACCTTCACGACGGGGAGACAGAAGCCCTTATGTTTTGACTGTGTATAGTGACGGAGGCAGCTGCTGGGCCTGTCCTGATCACCGGCTGACTCACTCGTCTATTATTTATATATATATATATATATATATATATATATATATATATATATATATATATATATATATATATATATATATATAAAACAAACTCACACACACAGTACACGTTTTCAGGCAAGTACACATACACACACCTGCGCACGCACACGTACTCATCACAGGTTTACCTGATGCGCCGTTATGAAAGGCATTTTAAGTATTCAATAAGCAAGTTTTTGAAGTCAGGCGGGGATATAATGTCATGAACTACAACGTAAATCTTTGATGTTAGTTAAACAGCATCCTCATGTCTCGCCGCGTTGATAGTTGTGTCAGTGTACAGGAGCTCTAACAGGCAGACTGGGGTATGACAGGCGTGGACTGTTAATTGTTGTGTCAGATTACAAAAGCTATGACAAGTGAGAACTCCCTGTTGAAGGTAAGATCAGAGAATTATGATAAACGGGAACTGAGCTATGACAAGTGGGGATTCTCTGTTAGTTGGTGTGTCAGAGATCTATGACAAGTGCGGGGACTGAGTTATGACGGGCGGGAGGACTGAGCTATGACAGGTGCGGGGGGCTAAGCTATGACAAGCGGGGACTCTGTTGACGGTCGTGCCATATTCCACACTTATTATTTCTCTTTATTCTTTAGTAATTACTCTTGTTGCTGTATTAATGGTCTTTCTTTCTCTCCTATTCATACTTTTATTCTTTGTTCTAGTTTTGTCGTTAATAAACTTCACCTGTCTTTTATTTTTATTTATTCAGGTTTTTTCTGCAGTCCCTTTCTTTTTTGTTTACCTTTGGTATTTACTCTTATAATATAAATGTAAAACAAAATAAAAATAAATAAAAATATATAAATATCGAAGTGATAACCGTGGTAACATTCCGATATGTTCTTACTACCACCATGCTGTGTGTACTATTCCAGATGATACTAAATGTTACATAATACTTCCTTGAGATAAATGTACAGTATACATATCAGGTGCCTTCAAGAGAGCTCAGGCTCTCAACTGGCTCAGCTATGTTAATATTGCTATTATTATCCACGCTGTATCTGTGTTCTTCTGGCTAAATAAACTGTTTCAATATCAATATCAGGCACAAGCGCTTGGTAGGGCATTACAGTGGTAGGAACAAGATTACAGGATACAGGAGTCACAGGTACAAGGGCAGTGAATTAATTTTGACCTCTATAAGTCAAGTGGGTCTTTAGTTCAGTCTCTAAACACAAAGACAACTTCAAATAGTAGGTGTATTTGTCATCCCGTTTTCTCCTGTTTTGCTGCCTCATTCATTTTACAGAATACACATGACGTTAATTACAGCACATCAATTCAGTTATTTTCTGCGGTAATAACAGCAACAGTTGGTGTATTAAAATGGCAGTAACGCTCATAACATCCCCCATAGTTCCAAATCAAATGGGCTCTCTCTCACATATTGCAACCCTCCATCACCACACACACACACACACCACTGTCAGCAACACCAACGTCAGCAACACCAACGTCAGCAACACCAACGTTAGCAACACCACTGTCAGTAATAACACCGTCGGCATCTCCACTGTCAGCAATAATATCGTCACCAACATGAACGCCAGCAGCACCCCCGTCAGCAACATCACCGTCAGCAACATCACCGTCAGCAACACCACCGTTAGCAACACCACCGTCAGCAACATCACCGTCAGCGACACCACCGTTAGGAACATCACCGTCAGCAACACCACCGATAGGAACACCACCGTCAGCAACATCACCGACAGCAACATCATCGACAGCAACACCACCGTCAGCAACACCACCGGCAGCAACACCACCGTCAACAACACCACCGTCAGCAACACCACCGTCAGCAACACCACCGTCAGCAACACCACCGTCAGCAACACCACCGTCAGCAACACCACCGTCAGCAACACCACCGTCAGCAACACCACCGTCAACACCATCACCCTAGACTAATATGCGTCCACACTTGTGTACATTTTGTCGCCAAAATGTGATCAACAAGACGAAATGAGGCACAGGGTTCCGACTCATGGTAGGGAGCAGCCGCGTGCACGAGACAGTGTGTACAGTAGATCGATGTTTCCTCTTGTTGATCACATGTTGGCGACAAAATGTACACAAGTGTGGACGGACCTTAAGATTAACATATAAGTACCTCTGGCAGTATATCCTTCATGCAGATGTTAACAAGACTAAATGTAAAGTGTGTGGTCAAACATATGGCCACACACTCGAGCACTACTGTACGTCCTTGACTGTGTGAAGATCGAACCTTTTAGGGACAGGTCCAAGCACACTGTGTGTGAAATGGCGCAACACTTTATCTCTAATGGCAATATAGTTGACATAATAAGATTGTAACCACTTTTTTTGCACTCAGTAATTATATCATTTTCCATGTATAGAACCTCTCACGCAAATGTGAATAACAAAGTGTGCGGCCAGACATATTGCCTCACACTCCTGTACTCCCGCAGTTGCGAATAAGTACAGAACGAAAGAAAGAATTTATTTGAAATTTTATACAACATTCAATGCCATAATATCCTGACCACTGTGGTGAGTTATAGAAACCCTGTGTAATCTCTTTGCGCTACCGCTCACAGGATGAGTATAGGGTGCACAATAAACTAGCCGCTGTACGTGGCAAAATTAATTAAATAAATCAAACCGTCAGCAACATCACCGTCAGCAACATCACCGTCAGCAACATCACCGCCAGCAACATCACCGCCAACAATACCACCGTCAGCAACATCACCGCCAACAACATCACCGCCAACAATACCACCGTCAGCAACGCTATCATCACCACCAGGATTGCTGACGTGTGTTGATGGTGTGAACATGACGGCGCGTATCTTTACCTGCCAACAAACCTTCCTTCCTTCCTTCCCAGGGTTCTCCCGAGGATGTAAGAACCGTATTGATCTAACAGACACCAACAGTAACCCCCAACAGGAGTATGTATAATCACCCTAGATCTAACAGACACCAACAGTAACCCCCAACAGGAGTATGTATAATCACCCTAGATCTAACAGACACCAACAGTAACCCCCAACAGGAGTATGTATAATCACCCTTGATCTAACAGACACCAACAGAAACCCTCAACAGGAGTATGTATTCAACCAGACTTTCATCTACCCAACAAACTTAGGTGAGTACAGGAGAAAGACTCAGCTTCCCTTTGAATCTGAATAGAAAACAAGTGACATTTTCTGACATTTTTTTTTTACATTCATTCATGCAGACTAGTACAGTAAACAACATGACAGACACCAGCCAATGACGAACTTAACCTCAGTAAACAAGGTCATCTATACAACTGTTGGTTCTCAGTGGTAGCTAACAAGTTGGCATTATTCTCATTGGCTGGGACGTATAGCGAGCAGGTTAACATGATTTGAATATAATAGTGATTGACAGCAGATGCAGGTAAAGTCATTCTTAGCTTGATTTTAATAATATATTCGCATTATTAATGGCTTACACTTACAGCTTCAAGGTATATATGCGAGTGACACAGGTTTTAGGAATATTCTTTTTTTTTTTTTTTTTTTTGAATTGGTGTATAGTTTGATGAGAGTTCACTTTAAAGAATTATCTAGAGTTTATGATAAGTAATATATACAAAGATATACTGTACTATGCAATGCTCCGGGTGACCTTATAGCTTAAATATGAATAACAGTGGAATAATCTGATCTGATATTCAAAAGAACAAGAATTTAATTTTTTTGTCATTTTTTTCGCAATCCTTCATATTTTTCCTTTAATTTATTCTCTCGGTTTCAACATCTGTTTCGTCATAATCATTTCGTAAAATACAGTTTGCAAAGATTAAATTGTTCAGTCATACAAAATAACAAAATTTATCTTAGGATCAAATCGCACAAAGTGCTTTCATAATGTTTACTCAAAAAATATGAAATGAAAATCAGTTAAATTTATGTTGCAATGCGAGTTTTGGTCTGGGACTGACTGGCTAACACCTTTGAGTTATGAAAAGTGAAATGAAAACTGGTCCCATATGTCTGAGGCCCCGTGAAAAACAATGTAAATACACTCCACAGTATACTAAGCCGTCCTTGATCAAGTGTGAGCAATCATTACTTTGATGTTTCAGAATATAATTTTTTTTTACCACAGTGACATTACTGTGTAACTTTTAAACCAGAGAATGTTTTAATTGTTTAACCTTTGTGGATGATCTATTCGGCTATATTTTTTTTATAATTTTAAAGATGATAATATATTATAATTCACAAGGTATTAAACCATCGTTCTTAGAGTGTTAATACAGAGACCATATCCGAAATTCGTTCCAGTTAGTTTACACAATTTGTTATGGATCAACAAGATCACCTACAGGTATATGACCCTCAGGTGTGTTGTACAGTACATGATCTTTCTCTTTGATTATATATTTTGAAGAAAGTAATTGTATTGCTCACATAATATACTACAATATCAACGCCTCTTAATATTTATCTATAGTATATACTTCTATTTTATTTCATCTTTCTCTCTCCCTTCCTCTTTTATTCTATTCGATTTCTATTAAGTTTCCATTATGTCACATCGCAGTATGACCAGGGTAAAGTGCCACCCCACAGATGGCATCACACCGCAGTGTGACCAGAGTAGAATGCCATCCTATAACGTTAAGGGCCATACAGCCTCTCCCAACAGATGAACATCACAATTCGGTACAAAAATGACGATAGTTTTCAAATATAATTGCAGTGAGCACTGAAACATAGCCCGGCCGTGATGCGTTTCATTTAATGTTAATGAGAAATTTTATAGCAATTAATAGATTAATTTCCTGTAACAACATTAGTGAAACCGAACTTACCGGACGAAATTTAATTAATTTCATATGAACGGTAACGTAAGGGTATCAACATTGTGCTGGCGTTCTGAACTTAACTATTGGATTAATATATATATTTATATATACATACACACACATATTATATATATATATATATATATATATATATATATATATATATATATATACATATATATATATATATATATATATATATATATATATATAAGCTCTAGTCTATGAGGGTCGGAAGGGATAGCCGTCGAAAATTCAGGTTGGTATTTCAATATAGGCAAAATGGTAATAAAAATTAATGGATATTATTTGATTATGAATCCATATTGCCAGCGTATTGGCACAGTGTCAACATCAGAGCTTTTTGTCAAAATATTTTCCACTGAAAATTTGGGGTTTTATTATTGCATTGGCCTATTTTTAATTATGTGTTTCCCCAGGGAGCAGACAACAGCGGCAACGTCATTAGGCTGTGTGCAGGCCGGTGTAGATGGGATTACTTCTACTGCGGGCCGCTGATGTGCTCGTGCTGTGGCCCCTTGCTGTGGTACTGTGTTTTGGAGGGTTCCTGGCTTATCTGTGGTGTTTTGTGTTGCTGTGTTCTATTGTGGTGTTGTATTCTGTTGTGTTGCCGTGTTCTGTTGTAGTGCTGTGTTCTGTTGTGTTGTTCTGTTGTGTTGCTGTGTTCTGTTGTGTTGCTGTGTTGTGTTGTGTTGCTGTGTTGTGTTGTGTTGCTGTGTTGTGTTGCTGTGTTCTGTTGTGTTGCTGTGTTCTGTTGTGTTGCTGTGTTCTGTTGTGTTGCTGTGTTGTGTTACTGTGTTCTGTTATGTTGCTGTGTTCTGTTGTGTTGCTGTGTTTTGTTGTGTTGCTGTGCTCTGTTGTATTGTTGTGCTCTGTTGTGTTGTTGTGTTCTGTTGTACTGCTGTGTTCTGTTGTGTTGCTGTGTTGTGTTGCTGTGTTGTGTTGCTGTGTTGTGTTGCTGTGTTCTGTTGTGTTGCTGTGTTCTGTTGTGTTGCTGTGTTTTGTTGTGTTGTTGTGTTCTGTTGTGTTGCTGTGTTCTGTTGTGTTGCTGTGCTTTGTTGTGTTGCTGTGCTTTGTTGTATTGCTGTGTTCTGTTGTGTTGCTGTGTTCTGTTGTGTTGTTGTGTTCTGTTGTGTTGCTGTGTTCGGTTGTGTTGTTGTGTTCTGTTGTGTTGCTGTGTTCTGTTGTTTTATTGTACTCTGTTGTGTTGCTGTGTTCTGTTGTATTGCTGTGTTCTGTTGTGTTGCTGTGTTCAGTTGTGTTGTTGTGGTGTTGTGTTCTGTTGTGTTGCTGTGTTCGGTTGTGTTGCTGTGTTCGGTTGTATTGCTGTGTTCTGTTGTATTGCTGTGTTCTGTTGTGTTGCTGTGTTCTGTTGTGTTGCTGTGTTCTGTTGTGTTGCTGTGCTTTGTTGTATTGCTGTGTTCTGTTGTGTTGCTGTGTTCGGTTGTGTTGCTGTGTTCTGTTGTGTTGCTGTGTTCTGTTGTGTTGCTGTGCTTTGTTGTGTTGCTGTGTTCGGTTGTGTTGCTGTGTTCTGTTGTGTTGCTGTGTTCTGTTGTGGTGTTGTGTTCTGTTGTGTTGTTGTGTTCTGTTGTGTTGCTGTGTTCTGTTGTGTTGCTGTGCTTTGTTGTGTTGCTGTGTTCTGTTGTGTTGCTGTGTTCTGTTGTGTTGTTGTGTTCTGTTGTTGTTGTGTTGTTGTGTTCTACTATGATGCTGTGTTCTGTTATGTTGCTGTGTTCTGTTGTGTTGCTGTGCTTTGTTGTGTTGTTGTGTTCTGTTGTGTTGCTGTGTTCGGTTGTGTTGCTGTGTTCGGTTGTGTTGCTGTGTTCTGTTGTGGTGTTGTGTTCTACTATGATGCTGTGTTCTGTTATGTTGCTGTGTTCTGTTGTGTTGCTGTGTTCTGTTGTGGTGTTGTGTTCTACTATGATGCTGTGTTCTGTTATGTTGCTGTGTTCTGTTGTGTTGCTGTGTTCTGTTGTGTTGCTGTGTTCTGTTGTGTTGCTGTGTTCGGTTGTGTTGCTGTGTTCTGTTGTGTTGCTGTGTTCTGTTGTGTTGCTGTGTTCTGTTGTGTTGCTGTGTTCTGTTGTGTTGCTGTGTTCTGTTGTGTTGCTGTGTTCTGTTGCGTTGCTGTGTTCTGTTGTGTTGCTGTGTTCTGTTGTGTTGCTGTGTTCTGCTGTGTTCTGTTGTGGCTTTAGAGTTTGTAAAGTCGCGATAAAACAATAAAGTAACAAACACAATAGAGTAACAAATACAAGAGAAAACAAATAATAAAACAAATGGAAACAACAAATATAGCAAAGAAACGAAAAAATAAAGAGAAAGAAACAAGGACAAGAAAACAAAAGCAAATAAAGAAAGAAATAAAAGTTTAGCCAGATTAGTGTTTGTAAACTCGAAGGAAAAGAAAGTCGATGGGCATTAACCATAACCTTCTCACCTCTGTCGTCGGGAATAAAGTCTCTCTCTCTCTCTCTCTCTCTCTCTCTCTCTTTGTCCATCATGCTTAACTCCGTATTTCTGAGAATTCGTGGCGCCCTCAAGAAACTTATCTAATTACAATCGCTATCTCGTACTTTGTGGTACATTCTGGGAGTTGTTGCTAAACTTTCCCCTCCTTTCCTTCTTTCCGTCCCTCTCTTCTTTCCCTCTGTCCCTCCCTCCCTTCTTTCCATCTGTCCACTCTCCCTTCCCTCCCGTCTTCCCTTCCCTCCCTCACCTCCTTCCTCTCCCATTCCCCTTAACTTCACCTTCTCCTTAACACACCCTCTCGTCCCTTCCCTCCCTTACCCCCTTCTTATCTTGTGTCTACCATGAACCATAATCCCCTACTGTGTCTACCATGAACCATAGTCCCCTACTCTGTGTCTACCATGAACCATAGTCCCCTACTCTGTGTCTACCATGAACCATAGTCCCCTACTCTGTGTCTACCATGAACCATAGTCCCCTACTCTGTGTCTACCATGAACCATAGTCCCCTACTCTGTGTCTACCATGAACCATAGTCCCCTACTCTGTGTCTACCATGAACCATACCACCCACCATGGCACCATAGCATACAGCAGCAAAGGGCACTCGTAACTCAAGGATCATCCGGGCTTATGAGAGCCTGTTTCTCTCCTACCTGTTTCCTCCTTCCTTCCGGCCCTCCTTCCGGCTCTCCTTCCTTCCTTCCTTCCTTACCTGTCTCATTTAATTCCTCTTTTTCTTCTTGTATTCCTACATCATTCTTCTTTCATTATTTCTTTCATTCCTTCCTTCCTACTTACTTCTAATTTCCTTCTTCCTTCCTTCCTTCCTCCTTCCTTCCCTTTTGCCTTCTTCCTTCCCGGATTTCTTTCGTCTTGCTTACCATCTTTATGTCTTCTGTTCTTTCCCTCTTTCCTCCCCTCCTTCCTTCCTTTTTCATTCTTTCTTCCGCCTTTCACTCTTCTTTTCTTAGTTCCTTCCTTGCTTATATCCTTCTGTTATTTCTTCCTTCTTTACCTACCCCTTTTTGCTTCTTCCTTTCTTTCCACCCACACCTTCCAGACTCCGTCCCGCCCCCCCCCCCCGCCCCCTTCCCTCGCCGACACCTTCCCACCACACCACACCACCCATCCATCCATCCCACGACCCTCACCACCTTTCCACATTCCCCACCACCCATACCTCCCTTTCTCACACCCTACCATCCCCACTACTCATCCTTCCACACTCCCCACACCACTCTTCCACACTCACACCTCCCCACTCTCTCGGGAACCTTCTCTTCTCAAATGGATTCTCCCAAATTGACTCGTTAAATTCATCTTTTCGCCACAAATTACCATCAATTATGTAATGTGGATCGTTATGAAAAATCAGTTCTGGTGGCTAGGGTGTGGTGGGGGTGAGGGAGGAGGGGGATTGATGTCAGGAGAGGAGGGGAGATTTGGAGGGGGAGGGGGGGTGGAAATGGGGTGTCGGATAAGACAAGTGGTGGGGGGGGGGGAAGGGGTAGAGGGGAAGAAGGGCGCGACATAGTGAGAAAATATTCTTACTTTGCTCAATATCTGTCCAGTCGCCATACCATGAATAAGTCAATGACGACCCATCTTTCCCCTGACGCTGGCTCTCAGTGTGTTGAGGAAGACGGAGGTGTCGCCTGCCTCTCTCCCTTCCTACCCACCCCCCCCCCCCCTTTCCGATCTCCTTCCTTCTCTCTTTCCCTTCCTACCACCCTCCCGCTCTCTCTCTCCCTCTTCCCTCCTCCTTTTCCAATATCCCTCCCTCCCTCCCTCCCTCCCTCCTTCTCTCCTTCGTGTCCCTTTAACGTTCTGGTAATTCATCACAAGGGACGAGGGGGGAGGGGGTAGGAGGGACGGGAGTAAGAAGGACGGCGTAGGGGGAAGCGGACGGGCAAGCATAGGGGGGAGCGGACGGGCGGGTGTAGGGGGGGGGGGAGCGGACGGGCGGGAGTACGGGTGGTGGACAAGACGGGGGGACAGAAGGGACGGATATGTACAGTAGATATACCTTAAGGTGTTATGTTTGAAGCTATTAAAACAAGTGACTGAAAATATGAATACGGATTATGTTACCTAAAACCTCTCTGTTGGACACTCTTACATACTGTCACTTACTCTCTCTCACTCTTTCCTGAACTGACACTCATCCTTACTCTCTCACTTCCTCTCTCTCTCTATCTCTCTCCCTTTGTCTTTCTCTCCTACTCTCGCACTCTCTCTCTCTCTCCCTAAGCTCAAACTTGTAATTACCCTCTCTCTCTCTCTCTCTCTCTCTCTCTCTCTCTCTCTCTCTCATATATTTCTGCCCTACTCTGTTCCACTTTCCGTCACTCCTTCTCACTCCCTCCTTCAAATCTCTCTCCGTTTCTCTCCTTCCCCTTCCTTACAATTATAGAGATATTTATTTTCCTCTTATAAAATATTCAAACATACTAAATAATACCTGTAAATAACATATAAATCACGGAACCATATATGACCTTCCCTGTACCGACAGTATAGTAAGGTGAGTGTACAGGTGTGTAATGTTAATTGGAGGTGGGCGTAATAATCATAAGAACCGAATGCCGTAATGAGGACGTGCCGTATGTAGGGTGATGTGTTATTATGTAGGGGTGTTAAACTGGTGTAAACTGGTGTCTTTATCGTAGTATTAAACTGGTGTAAACTGGTGTCTTTATCTTAATGTTAAACTGGTGTAAACTGGTGTCTTTATCGTAATGTTAAACTGGTGTAAACTGGTGTCTTTATCTTGATGTTAAACTGGTGTAAACTGGTGTCTTTATCGTAGTATCAAACTGGTATAAACTGGTGTCTTTATCGTAATGTTAAACTGGTGTAAACTGGTGTCTTTATCGTAGTATCAAACTGGTATAAACTGGTGTCTTTATCGTAATGTTAAACTGGTGTAAACTGGTGTCTTTATCTTGATGTTAAACTGGTGTAAACTGGTGTCTTTATCGTAGTATCAAACTGGTATAAACTGGTGTCTTTATCGTAGTATCAAACTGGTATAAACTGTTGTCTATATCGTAGTGTTAAACTGGCGTTTCTGGTTTGATATTAAACTGGCATAAATTGGTGTCTTTATCTTGATGTTAAACTGGTGTCATTATCTTGATGTTAAACTGGTGTAAACTGGTGTCTTATCGTAATGTTAAACTGGTGTAAACTGGTGTCTTTATCTTGATGTCAAACTGGTGTAAACTGTTGTCTATATCGTAGTATTAAACTGGTATAAGCTGGTGTCTTTATCGTAATGTGAAGCTGGTGTCATTATCTTGATGTTAAACTGGTATAAACTGGTGTCTTTATCGTAATGTTAAACTGGTGTAAACTGGTGTCTTTATCGTAGTATTAAACTGGTATAAACTGGAGTCTTTATCTTGATGTTAAGCTGGTGTAAACTGTTGTCTATATCGTAGTATTAAACTGGCATAAACTGGTTTCCTTACCATAATATTAACTAGTATAAACTGGTGGCCTTAACGTAGTATTAAACTGGTATAAACTGGTGGCCTTATCGTAATATTAACTGGTATAAACTGGTGGCCTTATCGTAGTATTAAACTGGTATAAACTGGTGGCTGTAACGTAATGCTAAACTAGTATAAACTACAGTCTTTATCGTAATATTAAACTCGTGCAAACTGGTGCATTTTTCTTAGCATTAAACTGGCATAAACTAGCGCGTTAACATAATACATAGAATATCAACCCTGAAATAAACTCTTGGGATTTTCATAAGAATAATTATTTAGATCAAAATAAGGTGTGTGCGGTATTGTGGTTTTAGACCAACACATGGCACCACTGATATGTTCTTTGCTGCCCGCCAGATACAGGAAAAGTAGAGAGAACAGCGTCTTGACCTGTACATGGCTTTCATCGACCTAACCAAGGTCCTTCGACTCAGTCAACAGGGAAGCCCTCTGGTGGGCCCTCAGCCGTTTTGACTGCCCACCAAAATTCATCGCCATTGTGAGGCAACTCCACGATGGCATGAACGGCAGTGTCCTGCACAACAGCACCAAGTCTGAGTTCTTCCCCATCTAAACAGGGGTTAAACAAGGGTGTGTACTGGCACCAACTCTCTCTTCCATTTTCTTGGCTACCTTCCTTACTCATGCCATTCGTGCCAGTGCCAATTTATCCGGCGGTGTGGACATCGCTTACTGGGTGAAGGGGGTCTTTTCAACATAACGACTCCGGGCAAGAAGGTAGGTGTTGGAAGCTTCCATTACTGAACTTCAGTATGCAGACGACCTCGCCCTTGTTGCTCACACTGAACACGACCTACAGGAGATCCTGAACACCTACGCAAATGCGTATGCACACTTCGACCTTGAGGTGAAGGTACGTAAGACTCATATTCTCTTTCAACCTGCCCCTGGTTCAGACACACCTCCACCATCCATCCAGATTAACGGTACTACCCTCTCTAATGTTACCCACTTTCGGTTTCTCGGCTCCCACCTGTCCACCACCGCAGACTTCGATGAAGAGATTCGGCTTCGGATCAGATGTGCATCCCAAGCCTTTGGCAGACTCCGAAACCGTGTCTTCATCTGTATGGGGCTGAAATTATCTCCACAACTTCACGTATATCGAGCAGTGGTCCTCCCCACCCTGCTATATGGAAGTGCGACATGGGTCACATACAGGAGGCACCTCAAGGCACTTGAAAACTTTCACCAACGTAGTTTACGTTCCATCCTCCGAGTTCGCTGGGAAGACAAATGTCATTATTCTTGCTGACACCAATTGTAGGAGCATCGAGGATACCATTATCCATGAACAACTACATTGGACTGACCATGTTACCCGCATGGACGAAACAGTACACTGCCAAAGCAGCTACTTTCCAGTCACCTAACGAATACTAAACGTAACGCTGACAGACAATGGAAAAGGTATAAGAATAGTGTTAAGACTTGCACAGGATGTAAGGGGGTGCCCAATAAACTAGCCCCCTCCGGGGCAATCTAATCTGTCCTGCGTGGCAGTGAGAAGTGTCAAGATCTGACTGAATTACCCGGAATAGGCAAACTGTACTCCAGGATTTGTCAATAAATTTGTTAAACTAATAACTCTCTCTCTCTCTCTCTCTCTCTCTCTCTCCAGCTCGAGTTGTTGGTGTACGATAACTCCACCACTTGACTTTACTGTACAGTCGGGGTCAAAAGTTCGTTCCCGTCCAAAATGAAGCAGATCGACCCTAAATGAGATGAAACAGTCAGTTAGGAGGCTCATTACCCTCCACCCAGCCTATTTAACCTTAAGAAAACACCCAAACGCTACTTGGGGATTAAACTAGGTTAAGTGAGGTTAGGTTAGCATCAGGGTGGTTAATCTTTAGGTGAAATGAGCGTCAGGTGCTCCTTAAAGATTAAAAACTGCACATGTGGCATAGAAATCACTATTGTATTCAAGTTAGGGTTCTTACGGATGCTTTTAATATCTCACTTAATCCTAGTTTTTCTTGCCTGTATATTATCTTAACTAATTATAACTAAACAAGAGGACAATTAACTTCGGGCTTAAAAATCCATATTTCATCTTAGGTATTGTACAGTCAGGGTTAAAAGTTCGGGTGAAGCAGCGTCGACCCTAAATGAGATAAAACAGCACACCCTCACCAGACGACAGTCAGGGCATGCAAGTTCGAAGATTCATGCCCGTGACAGTTTCACTGCTTCACACGAACCTTTGACCCTGACTGCACTGAGTCTGTACAGTCTCCAAATAAGTGTTGCTAGATTTTCCGTTGTTACAGTTTGAAACGCCAGACGAAATGCTTTGATATGACTCCCCAGTGCATCATCATAAGTTGGTATGCCTACTCACCATATCAGCAACCGCTAGAGATGTGGGTAGGATTGGAGAAGGGAGGCGTCCTTGTAAGGCATACTAAATAACCTACTTCAATATAACAAAGAGTCTATTAAGCTACTTCAATATAACAAAGAATCTATTAAGCTATTTTAATGTATGTATCGTGCTGGGTAGACACAAGGCATAGGTAAACAAGCCACTGGCTGATTATTACAATAACACTGATATGTAGATTAAATGGGAGCGTTTCGGAAGTGAGACAGACCTCAAAATGGACATTTCACCATTATGTCGTTGTACAAATGGAGTTTCATTCATACTGAGTTCCACAATATGCCAACGCATGTTGTTCACGGTATGTCTGATTTATGAAGTGCCTAATCAAATAGTGCTCGATATTAGAGTGAACAGCTACAACAATATACAGTATATCGGTCTACACGGGATCTGCCGTGTTACTGGTGTGTAAATTGCATTGGTTTAACACCGCAAAAAGGTTTCAAATCAATGGACGTGCAGGAACAGAACCCACCGCCCACCTTACAGTAAGACATTTGTGGTTGTAAGTTTCAGTGTGGCACCAGTTGTTTCATGGCGCCTAACCCGTCATGATACAGTGGGTTCGCTCACCCCAGTTCGCCGGGCTATCTCAACGTTACGTTTACCCTCGTTGTGAAGGCCAATAATAGCACCTTTCACTTCTTGCGATGTCCCCCGATAACTCCTCCTTCCATTCGATTTAAGTTCCTGTTGGTATCCCGTTGGCATAGAGTTGTATCCATTTATGACATCCACTCTGAGTAATGTAGTAATGGTCTGATGACTCGGAGGATTCACATCGTTCAAAAACATATATATATACTCAGGCATGCCAAAGGTCGCGGATATAGAACTACCAACCGTTCAGAAACAGGTCTACTAACACTGCTGGGAAATCCTAAAATCACGTCGACCCCATTGGTAACGATACTTTTTGGGGGGACTGCACAGTCACTCAAAAAACTATCTATACAATATTGTGTTGGAAAATTATGACACAACGGACGAAGGATTTTGGCAACCAAATGATAGACCAAACCTTTAATAATCTATTAGCTCAATTTTACCTGTATTCTCTCCTAATTAATTGTGGATACAATATTGGCTTCTAGCTTATAATCAACCTTTCATCTTAGATACATAAACGAGTCCATTATACTGTGTAATAACAAGATGTTGACGTGATGTTATTGTGTACTTCAACAACCGAAATCTTCAAGCGCATAACAAGATTAGTAATTACGCTAGTCTAACAACAACAAAAATTAAAATATATAAAACTCTCCGTTGAAACAAGGTAAACGTTTAATCTGTAAATTTTCTTCACCCCAAACACCTCAGTATAAAATTTATCTTTGTTTTGAGGACGAGAAAATACTTTCTTTTAGTAAATAAGGGAAGGGAGTCTGGGCGCTATGTTGGATAGGAGATTTTACGCCCACGTTCATGGAAGTACAAAACCTCTTACCCGGCGTTATAGCTTCTTTGGGCTATTAATTAGTTACAACCCCATCGTCAACACTAAAACCTCTTTAAAATGAGTTAAAAAAAAACTCCCTAGCCAGCCTTAAAACCAGTAAGGGAGATTAGCTTAGGTTAGGTCCGCCAGGGCAGTGAGACCGACATTCAGGTTAGGTCAGTACTTATTCCTAACTTTGTCACCAACAGCCATCCACCTAAACGCCCCTTTGAGTCATGAATTGAATTATCTAGTCACTTAACTAAATTATTCAAAAGTGATAGCATCAAAAACTTAATTAAGAACAGTGACGTGTCCCAATTTTAATCATTAATTCTTTTCCACTGGGAAATTAAGATATTTACGTATTTATTTCTTGCCTCGACTTCTAGGCGTCGAAAAATTACCTAGTTTACTGTACTTGTTCTCCATATTTTCTATAATAACTTCCTTCACCACAACACGATTCCTCACCTTGAGCACTTTAGCTTTGTAACCAGGAACGAATTTTTTTATTTTTTTACAAACATTGAACTTAATATATTCAATGTCGGGTTACTATTAAAACTGTACTCACCATAATAATGTTCCTTACAGGAGTCTTCGTCGTGCTGCTGGAGAGGGGGTGGGGGTGTTGTTTTCCTGTACACTTGGTAGAGTTGTAGTGTGGAGCAGCGTCTTATACACTATACATGATCACCGTCTTATACACTATATGTGGGCTCACACATTATACGTGTACAGCGTCACACACTATAAAACACTGTATCTCTGAGCACTTGTGAAGGTCTACCACACAGTATCACCTTAAGTCATCGTCAACGGCGGTACACGAGGATTGTGGGCGTGTGTCTACTGCCTCACTCACACTCAGACTACCTCTCCCTCACAGGCTCACACACCTCACCGTGCAGTCACGGCTGAATAGATCAACTACCACCGTGCAGTTGTCGCCTTGTTAAACCATTTATTTCAGTTTGAGGCTATTTTTTGACAATATTTCCAGACATGATGCTATACTATTGTTGTATTGATTCTGTGTTTATTTATATTATAGAATGGGAGTGAAAAATACGTAGGGTTGACCTGTGTGATGTAAAAAAAAAAAAAAAAAAAAAAAAAAAAAAAAAAAAACACCCAGCGATTGTCGCCTGTGTTTGTTTACATCCAGGACCTACCAGCGTATCCAGCGTTGTTTTTCGGTTGTCCGTTCGTCCGTCTGTCCACCACGCTGACCACCACCACCTTGTAGAAGCTGTCCCCCAATAACCAATAGACTTACACTGAAGGTCATGCAGACGCCAGATAGGAGGAGTAATGTGTAAATGTGTATGTGTACAGATGCCGACAAAACTTACCCCCGATAGTTTAGGCAATACATAACGCACTATATGTTGATTATATGCATCCAGTTATGGCTTTTGAATACTTACCGCTTCTGAATACTGCGTTTCATTAATATAATCCTAAACCTTCCTCACCTACTTGATCCTTAAGTAATGATGTCAGATATTACCAAAAGTCTCAAGGGAAGTTTGTTTACTGTACACCAATTCACTAAGGATGGTTAAGAAGTGATGAGGCGGAACTTCTGAACATCCTTCCCAGATCCGATGACCGTTCTAGAGTGCATAACATTTTACTATATACTATGGCTATGATTTAAGTTTGAATATTTTTTTAGAGTTTTTTAGCTTTCAGTATTTTTATTCTTTTAAGTAGTTTATTTATATTTTGTCATTGGATCAATATATTTTTCAGTTTGTTAAGATGTGTTAGTTATCAGCCATGGAAGCGTGGCTCTCTGGCTTAGGTGTGTGTGTGTGTGTGTGTGTGTGTGTTCTGAAATAAAGATATGAACACACACACACACACACACTTATTAAACCATTAAAAAACACACAGTAAGTTAAGGATTATACACCAAGAAAGACTCGTATATTACACATTCACTTGGCAACCTTTACTGACTAGTGCAAAACACCTTACAACACCCAATGTTTGTTTGTTTTTTAATCTAATGTTGACACACTCACTTCTTAAAGTCCTCTTAACACAACACACACAGTAAGAAAATATCATAGCGCCTCGTCCTTAAAACACAAGCATGACAAAAGTCCATTACTTGTATCTGATAATCACAATGAATTAGAGAATCTTATTTCTTAAACATTGAAACACTAAAATGGGAGGAAGGAATTGAGTACCTATATGGCTTGATGGAGTCTAATGGCGTGAAATTAATATTTATAATACTTCATAATGCTCTCTGACTAGTAGCAGCTAAGCTGACAATGTCTGATGGGTGTATAAAGCTTCGCTAGATATGACTTGTGTTTAATGAGGGAAGCCAAACATAATGTGACACTTTCTGATTACTTCCTTAAAAAAAAAAATACATATGCAAATTTATCTCTATTTATGAACATTTAATATATTCCAATTTCTTTCTTTCTTGCGTTTAAAACCATAAGTAAAAAATCTACACTTACTCATTTTGCACACAGACTCGAGACATTACTGCATATTGAAGTAGTTTCCCCCATAAGTCTCCACAGCCAAACAATAGCACACAATCCTCCCCTTCTAAGTCTATGGGCTATTGTAGTTGTATTTATTTTTTCCCATGGACAATGTTCAGCACAAAGCTCTAACAACATTTAAAGCGGTACACCCTGTTTATACCTTATGTGTCTCATTATATACAAGAGTAGTGAGAGATACAGCCTCCTCTTCCTTACCAGCGAGAATTGACGAGTATAAAAAACTTAGCTTCTGGTGGAGGGAGAGAGAGAGAGAGAGAGAGAGAGAGGAAAAAAAGAACCATTGTAGAAATCACACGCACACGCACACACGCACACGCACGTTAAGAAAAGCTAGTTACATCCATTTATACATATACAATTATATCACATAAAACAGTAAGCCTATATCATGATGAGTT
Organism: Homarus gammarus; assembly: GCA_958450375.1. Classification (NCBI taxonomy): domain Eukaryota; kingdom Metazoa; phylum Arthropoda; class Malacostraca; order Decapoda; family Nephropidae; genus Homarus; species Homarus gammarus. Next base: position 4,061,734 of record CAUDMG010002538.1, read on the forward strand.
ACCTATCGTTAAGTTACATCTGCTATTATGATATGCTGTTGTATCATGCCCTCCCCAACACATGATGAGAATTAATAAATGGAAATATAAAGTTTTTTTGGGGTCTCCTTGTTAACACGTCGACTGATTTAGAATATTTGGTCCCACTCATTCATCCGAGTTCTCACAAACACACGTAGCTGATATATTGATATATTTAATGTAAAGCAAATCCGATTTCGTCAGCCAAGTGCGCATTGATTGACTGACTGACTGACACACATCAGCCTTGAAATAATAATACGAAACATGGAGAAGACGTCACGTTGCGTCATCGGTTCACCTGTCACCTGCCCTCACCTTCACCTGCAAGTCCTTAATATTAATATCTGAATCATTTGGCCTTTTTAAGATACTTTTTTCTGAACATTGTCTTTATTTTTCGCTGAGTTTTGAGCAGCTGTTTGGCTACTTCATGAAAGTTTTGTTTTTTGTTTTTATATCTGTATATATATATTTTTTTTAGAAAATTTCACTGCCATCCTGACCATAATTGTTTTTGAAGATGCAAAAAGATTGGTAAAATCGTTTGTTTGTTTGTTTGTGGGTAGTTTAGCACCGTAGCGACAGATTCTGCTTACAAAGTTTCGCACTAAACACAGCTGCACTAATGTTTTATTATGGAAGAACTCCACACTTGATCCTGAAGGTCGTCCTCCAGGTCATCACCAGAGTGTGTGGGTAAGTGTTTATCTTCATGATGCACGGAATACTGTGGAGTATATTTTACACCTGGGTCACGTTGCGACGCTTGCGGTCTGCCTGTGGGAGGTGTGGCTGGTGGGATGTGGGCGTGGAGGCGTTGGTGTGGGCGCGGGAGAGTAGGTGACCTGTGAGAGGCTCCTCCCAGGTGGAGGTGTAGTTGTTGTAATCCAGTCTGGGGACAGCACAGTGGCAGGTGTTATCCTCGTGGGTGCAGGGCGGGTAAGCTGGAGGGTCGTCGCCGCTGTTACTGCCGTCACCGCTGGACACTTGATGGTTGTTCGTTACCGTGACGTCCGGGAAAGGCGCCTGTGGAGGCGGGGCGTTCACTTTGTAGGCCACTGGTCCGTCTTCATCCACCTCGTTGTGCACTGACAGTCGGCGTTCGTGTTCCTTGAGGAGGGTGGTGGCGTCCCACGACTGGACGGGAGAGAGAGAGCGGCCGTCTCCTACCGCCACCGGTACCTCCTTCACCACACTGTCCAGGGACTCATGGCTGCCCCC
>CAUDMG010002538.1:4067978-4135478 GCA_958450375.1 Homarus gammarus
AGCCTGATCTCATGTACTGTGTCGTTGACCTCTACACGGAGGTCCAGGATGCGTGAGGGAGGGACATTGTCACGGTGGGAGGGCGAGGACATTACCTCCAGGACACCCCAGGTTACGTGCCGCAGGAAAGGTGGTGCACGGCGAGTGTGGACGTGAGGCAGAGAGTGGCCGCAACAGGTCTGTTCACCGTTCCAAGTTTCGTAGCCGTGTTGGTGGTAGTGAGGGAGGTGTGAAGACAGGCTCTTGTGGTGGCGTGTTGGGGGTCCCTTGGCTACTGCCGCCAGCCCACTGTTGTAGTCGATGTCGGCGCTGAGCAGATAGCGGCCTGGGCTGCCTGGCAGTGATGGCAGGTAGCGCGAGTACACCCCGTCTCCCTTGGTGATGTCCGGATCTGTGACACAACACACATCATAAATGCTAAGAGATAAAAGAAAATGCTTAGGGTCTCGCTTCTATTCAGGGATAAACCCAAGAACATATACATAAAAAAAATGTTACATTGGATACACTATTTAGATGGTAATTTACCATTATATATGTGAAGAAAGGTTCAGTGGGTTGGAAAATTATACAAACATTCTCTGATGTTACATAAGCAGTAACTTCATTTTTTTCTTTTTTGTTCTACCAAGAGGAAAACGATGAAATTACCCATAGCGAAGTTCTGTAGTAGAAAATGTAACGTACACCAACGCCTGTTTATGTAATGTAGACCGGAACCCATGGACTGGAAGAAGCTGTGATGGAGTATTTAAGAAGAGAATGTAAAGGAGAAGAGAGACAGCATAACGCGAGGAATAAGTAACCTGATGAAGATGATAAGTAACAAATTATGTAGTGTGATAGAGTACCTGTGTAGAGAATAATGACAGCCAGAGTAATGAAGTACATATTAGGAAGACAAATGGAAATGCATATGGGGGCTGGAGGCAAGATATACAGTATAGTAGGTGGGAGGGGCGCTGTGACAGAAGAATCTATCCAAATATACAGTAGTGAAGGTGTCAGGAAGGTTCAGCGTGAGCAGCTCTGTCACACAAGGGAATAAGTATGTGGGAGGCAGAGAGTAAGAAAGAGATGACCAATAAAGAAGGCTCACCACCGACGCCGTTGTCCCACAGATGGAGGAAGATGGGCTGGTAGTTGCTGCCGGTGGCGTTGGTGCCCAGCCTTTGGAGTCTGGCCACCACCCGGGCCTCCATGATGGGCGCCACGCCAGACTTCACCTCGGTGTAGATCACCACAGGTGTCGACGGGTCGGAGGAGTTGATGGGTCGTGAGCCAGAGCTGGTCCACAGGCGCACCTGCAGCCCCGTGGAGGAGTTACGCTTGGATGTCACCTGCACATAAAGGCCCTGGTGGGAGTCAGCGCGGTTCTCTACGCTGTACGTCCACAACCCACGCTGTATGGTGCGAGACAAGAGGTAATCGGTGACTCAGGTAAAATTTAGATAATTTTGCTGAAAAAAGTTGGACCTTAATGATCATGCCAAATGTACAGTAAATTATGTGTGTGATCATGATTCACTCGTCTCCTTCCATAACATGTACAATAGGTAAAGTCAAATTCACTCCAGGAAACTCTTACTCGGGATGATGTTAACGGTACTGAATTACACATTACAACTCACCTCTGCCTTCTCCAGACGGACGAAGATCATGTTGACATCACCATCTTCTTCCTGTACGTTGACGGAAGAGATCATCTGGCCGGACGGGGCGGTGAGCTGGATGGCGTTGCCTACATGGTTTAGGTCGTAATAATAGACGGAGAAGCGAGCGTTGGGGCCCAGAGAGTCGTCCAGGGCGAAGGAGCCAGCAGACATGGAAGCAATGCCGCCGGGGTAGGCTGAGCTGTGGACCAGAACAGGGGCTCCGGGTGATGAAGAAGGTGCGCTTTGCTGCACTGCCGCCAGGAGGGCGTCCATCAGCGCCACCATCATCTTCACCTTAGAGTCATTACCAACACCTTCATCCATGACGGTGAAAATGGAGCCTCGCGTGGCCTCCGTAATAACCTCGAGGCCGTGTGAGACAGTGGCAGCTCCACGACGCTCGGTCAGCGGGTACAGCACCACCTCAATCCTCAGGTGCCGCTGTGACGCCAGACGCATCAGCTCGTCCACCTCATGTTGCGGCGTCGGGCCGCTGCCAGTGGTGATCAAGATAAGAGTGGCACCATCAGCGGTCTTGTCGTCATAGTCCAGCACTCCCAGCGCCTCATTGACCCCACACAAGATACATTTGTGGCTCTCAGGTGTTGGTGAAGGATTGCGGGGTAAGGATGAGCCTACACGTTGCCTCATGTCTGAGTCTTCACTCTCAATAAACGTGAGGGGAGCCACAGTCCGCGCTATAGAGTGGAAGGTGACCACACCCACACGAGCTCCGTCAGGCACATCATACACCACCACTCGACGCATCGCCTTTCTCAAGAACTCCCAGCGACGCTGTCAGGAATACAACGGCTCATGAGAATACTAGAAGCAATGAAGACTTCATGCAAATATCGCAATACTTCGAAATATATTTTTCTCTGTATGGAGGTTAAGAACATAAGGATGGAGGAAACTGCAGCGGGCCTATTGGCCCATACTAGGCAGCCCCGTTTATACCCAACCCCTATTGCTCATATATCCGTCCAACCTATATTTGAAGCTATTCAGCGTGTTCGAGTCAATGATGAGGTTTGGTAACTTGTTCCACTTATCCACATTATATTTCCAAACCTGTGTTTACCTATCTCGCGCCTATATCTAAATTTGTCTAATTTAAAACCATTGCTATGAGTTCGCTCCTGGTTGGATAGTTTGAGTACCTTTGTTATATCACCTGTGCTTAACCCTGACTTCCATTTTATATACCTCAATAATATCGCTCGTCGCTCTACGTCTCTCGAGGTAGTGTAAATTCAGATGCTTTAATCTGTCCGTATACTCAAGGTTCCTAATGCCAGGGATTAATCTTGTCATCCTCCTCTGTATGCTTTCTAGGGATTCGATATCCATTCTGTAGTACGGTGACCAAAACTGACCTACATAATCTAAGTGAGGTCTCACAAGCGCAAGATATAGTTTTAGGATAACTTCGCTAGTCTTGTAACTAACACTCCTTTGTATGAACTCAAGTACTTTGTTAGCCTTGTTTCGAGCAAATACACATTGTTTACTTGGTTTAAGATTCCTACTTATCATTACCCCTAAATGTTTCTCACAGTCGGATTTCTCTATAACAACGTTGTTCATCTGATATCTGGTTTATCTGTTTACATCTCCTAGGCTAAGTACTTTACATTTGTCCACATTAAATTTCATCTGCCATATGCAAAAAGTTTGTTTAGATCTTCCTGTAGTTTTGCCGAGTCCTCGTCAGAATTAATTATATGCCCTATTTTAGTATCGTCAGCAAATTTACTTATGTTGTCGTTTATGTATATCATAAATAGTAATGGTCCAAGTACTGAGCCTTGAGGTACTCCACTTGTGACGTCACCTCAATCGGATTTCGTGCCATTAATGCCGACTCTCTGTTTCCTGTCCTGTAAACACGCCCTAATCAATTTTAGAATATCTCCTCCAATTCCGTGAGCCTCCACTTTACATATTAGTCTTTCGTGGGGGACCCTGTCGAAGGCTTTGCTAAAGTCGAAGTATACCACATCATAATTATGTCCATCATCCACTGATTCGAAAACAGTCGAAAAGAATAATAATAGATTTGTCAGTCATGAACGCCCACTTGTAGATCCGTGCTGGAAATCATTGATCAATATCTGTTTATTGAGGTGAATTCTAATTGAGTTTGAAATTATTGCTTCCAGTAATTTGCCTACAATTCATGTTAAACTAATTGGACGGTAGTTAGAGGATAGTCATCTATCACCCTTCTTGAAAATCGGCATTACATTCGCTATCCTCCAGGATTCTGGTACTACATCGGTATTTAATGACACGTTAAACGAGTTTGCTGAGAGCATGTAACTCACCTGGAGGTTCATGTAACTCACCTGGAGGTTCATGTAACTCACCTGGAGGTTCATGTAACTCACCTGGAGGTTCATGTAACTCACCTGGAGGTTCATGCAACTCACCTGGAGGTTCATGGTGGCGGTGTCCTCGATGACGAAGACGTAGCGAGGACTGGCCTGCTGGATGAACCTGAACATGGGCTCCAGACCTCGACTCCCATTACTGGCCCTGTTACTGTGAAGGAGAGACAGATGGTGGCTGTCAGGGGAGGCCGGACACAACACACCCTCACACCACACAAGTTCCCAATTAGGTTTGGTTAGGTTATAGTGTTCGGTTAAGTTAAGTTAGGTGAGGATAGTGCTTGGTAAGGTTAGAATAGCGTGAAGTAAGATTAAGCTTGGTTAGGTTAGGATAGTGCTAGATAAGGTTAAGATAGCGTCAATTTAGGTTAAGTTAGGTTAGGATAGTGCTAGGTAAGGTTAGGATAGCGTAAAGTTAGATTAAGTTTGGTTAGGTTAGGATAGTGTTAAGTAAGGTTGGGATAGAGTCAAGTTAGGTTAAGTTAGGTTAGGTTAGGACAGTGCCAGGTAAGGTTAGGATAGCGTCAAGTTAGGTTAGGAAAGTATTTAACTTAGGTTTGGCATCTTGTATTACATCTGGCCATAAAAAAATGGTTTAACAATCCAACTTTATATAAATTTCAGGCGTTTTCTTTTGGATCACCCGAAGATAGACAAACCAACTTATTTCAGCTGACGATTAAACACCTTAAGGCTAGGTTAGGTTTGGTTAGGTTAGGTTTGATTAGGTTAGGTTTGGTTAGGTTAGGTTTGGTTGGGTTTCGTTAGTTTTTTCCATGTTTTTACTCCACAATTTCCTTCTATTTCAAAGTCCTGTTCACTTCCTATAATAAAAACTGCATTTTTAAGTGAAATAAAAAAATAAAAAAATCGAAAAATATTAATTTCCAACGAAAACGCTATAAAGCATTTTTTTTTACTCCATTTCCCTACATAATAATATACATATCAATATAGAGTTCCGTGGTTGTCCTTTACTGAATCTTTACCACTCTTAGTGTGAATCATTATACACATACTCGTGTTTCAGAATAAAAGCCTGAGCGTGAATGAGTCAATATTTGCTCCCTCCCTCCCTCTCAATACTCACCGCCCTCCTACAAAGTCCGGTGTTTGCTGTATAATCTGCCAGGCTGAGCGGCCGCCACACAGCGAGTTGTGTTTGGTAGGTGCTTCTCTGTTGTGAGTCGTATCGTTACAGAACAGTCGAACCTGTAAGAGAAATAAAGATACAGTATAACACAGAAAAACACGCTCATTCTTACAGTATAGGACCTGTAATACCTGTACATACATACATACATACATACATACATATATACATACATACATACATACATACTGTACATGTCAGGGAGAGACGGGGGGGGAGGGTGGAGATGAGATAGAGGAAAGAAGAGAGAAACAGAAGGAGGGACGAAGGGAAAGGAAGGAAGGAAGGAATGGGAAGAAGGGAACATATATGAAGGGAATGAGGGAAGAAGGGGTGTAAAGGAGGGAAGGAGAGAGGAAAGAACTGCCAGAGAGGTAAGGATCATAAGACGCTCAATGGGACATAAACTGGGGACGAAGAAAGATAGGCAGGAAGGAAGAAGGGAGGGAGGGAAGGAAGGAAGAGGGGAGGGAGAGAAGGAAGGAGGGTCATTAAACGTGTCTGTACATGACCCCGTAAGCTCTTATTAGGAGGAAGGGAAGGAACAAGGCCGAGAGAAGGAAGGAAGGAAGAAGGTAAGGAAGGAGAGAAGCAGGGAGAAAGGATGATGAGAGGGAGATTGGCAAAGTTCCACTACCAGTATATTGGTGACATAACGAGCCACTCAAAGCGAGAGAGAGAGAGAGAGAGAGAGAGAGAGAGAGAGAGAGAGAGAGAGAGAGAGAGAGAGAGAGAGAGAGAGAGAGAGAGAGAGAGGGGGTCACTAAACATCTGGCACCATTTGCTTCCCTAAACAAAAATTGAGAAGTATAGGAGAAGCTTCGTTAACCTGAGTTAGGGAGTGGAAGGGAGAGAGAGAGAGAGAGGAGTGAGAGGGCGATTTATGGGTGAGTGGGAAGGGTGGTGAGTGGTGTGGTGGGAGGGAAGGAGAGGGGGAAATTAGAAGGAAGAGGGGGAGAAGTGAGAGGGCGATTTGTTGGTGAAGGGGAAGGGTGGTGAGTGGTGTGGTGGTAGGGAAGGAGAGGGAGAGAGTGGAAGGGAGAGAGGGAGGAGTGAGAGGGCGATTTATGGGTGAAGGGGAAGGGTGGTGAGTGGTGTGGTGGGAGGGAAGGAGAGGGAGAGAGTGGAAGGGAGAGAGGGAGGAGTGAGAGGGCGATTTGTTGGTGAAGGGGAAGGGTGGTGAGTGGTCTGATGAGAGGGAGAGTTTCTGAGTGGGTCAATGAGAAAGAGAGGGAGGGAGAGGTGGCGTGAGAAGAAAGAAACGAAGGAAGGGAAGGAGAAAGGAGGGAAAGCATGCAGGGAAGGATAGAAGAAGGGAATGAAGTGAAGGATAGAGGAAGGGAAAAATAGATGGAGGGAAGGATAGATGGAGGGAAGGATAGATGGAGGGAAGGATAGATGGAGGGAAGGAAAGATGGAGGGAAGGAAAGGGGGAGGGAAGGAAAGATGGAGGGAAGGATAAATAAAGGGAAGGATAGGGGGAGGGAAGGATAGATGGAGGGAAGGATAGATGGAGGGAAGGATAGATGGAGGGAAGGATAGATGAATGGGAAGAGGGAGGAAGGGAAGGATAGAGGGAGGGAAGGATAGATGAAGGGAAGGAGGGAGGAACGAAAGACTCACAGTGACTGATGAAAAAAGAAGTATTTAGAACAACACCCTAGCCCGTCATCAAAGGTCAATAGTAAACAAACAACAATAAAATGATTCCTTCTCCAAAAAAATGTAAATTATGAAAAGAAATGTCCACTTGTTTTTCTTCAATGACTCTGTATTATATCTCACTCTACGGTTGTCTCTCAAGCCTGAAACAAAAATGATTCAATTTGCAACGGTTCGAAGCTTGGCATCCTTTATTTATGGACCCGAATAAAAAGCTTCATTTATTCCGACACATTCAGTTACCATCAGAATCCATTTACAACGTGTCCTATATTTATATACATCTTGATAAAATCACACGGGAATATATATATATATATATATATATATATATATATATATATATATATATATATATATATATATATATATATATATATATATATTGTTTTGTTTTATTATCTACAAAGTTAAAACACAACTGGAATAAACGATGAAATTCAGAATATATTGTAAATTGTTTTTAATGGATTTTGGCATACAGAGTTGAAGGTAGTTTTTATATACTGTAAATACTTTGTGTCTACTAGTGATGGATGTGATACGTTCACACACACACACACACACACACACACACACACATACACACACACACACACACACTTTCTTAATATCACTTTCTGGTGCAATACTAATCAACCCGCGCAATACAAGACGCTGACTAAGAAACACACTACTTTAATTAATCGTTTAAGTTAATATTATAATGAATTACTGCTTTTAAACAGCTATGGAAGATCCTTAACTAATTGACTACGGTCACTTAACCCTTGAGAACAGTGACTTCAAACCCTTGAGGACGATGACAGCGGATTTGGTCATCGTAATCAAAGGTTTAGGTAATCGAACTCAAGAGGATATCATCGTACTCAAGGAGTTAAGCACGTACTGTAAGTTAGATAATTGACAAGAGTTTACTAAGTAAACTCTAAGAACAATACATCTATCTGCTCAGTTATAAGCACAGAGAGAGAGAGAGAGAGAAAGAGAGAGAGAGAGAGAGAGAGAGAGAGAGAGAGAGAGAGAGAGATACCATAGTGTAAAGTAAGTGTATAAGTCAACAACGTCATGAAGAAGACATTATGGTGACAGACGAACAGCTTACTCCCGGAAACGAGAGCCAGTAAAGCACCACTGGTCCCGGGGTGTTAAGAGCTTATGCAGGTGCCATAAAAAAACAACGCCAGTTCAAGTAAAATACTGCCTGACGTATAGCGTTCATAAGGGTCATTGTGGTTTAGAGGGAATGTCAGGCTATTTCTTTTTTGCTCGTGCTGGCGCTAAGAATTGGGTGTTAAGGTAAAAGGTACTCACGTTGGGGAGATCGGGGAAGGCGAGGAGGGAGGTGACGAGGTGGGTGTTGGTGTAGATGTCCGGGGTGAAGGTACAGCTAGGCTGGGCGGGGTCACAGGTACTGCCCTTCACTGTCCCGTCAGCACAACCCGTCCCTGACCACTGATGGGTGCTGGGGTCACGGTAGTTGGTGGGATAGAGGGGGTCGTTGGTGTGACCTCGCTCGTCAAACACACCCCAGCGGAACTTGGCCCACTCCGTCAGTAGCAGGCGGGCGGCGTGGGCGTGAGAATCATTACTCGCCGTACGTAGAAGGTCACCACTCAGCTGGATGAAGTCTCCCTGACGGCCACACCCCTGGCTCTGTTGCGTCCACGGCCGAGCCCCAAACACAGGATGGGTCTCTGTGACGCGTATGTGGCCTTCTGTGGGTTCTGACGTCACCAGGAGGGGCGTGAGGAGGGAGCAGGTGAGGGCGTCCGTCTTCCAGGAACGAGGGAGAGCCACCGTCACCTCTCTCAGCGACGCACGGCCCTCAGTTGCCGACCACAACTGACTAGACAGCTCCCGCAACACACTCTGTGGAGGAGAACACACCTGCTAAGAGAGTGGACACATGTAGCAAGCTTGATGTTCATATGTAAATAATAATAATTCACGGTTTATTAAAAAAGTTCATCAGCCCGAAGACTAAATATAAACACTGGACAGAAATGACCTATTACATGCAAAGGCATGGGGTAGGTAGCTCGTTTAAGAAAAGCTTTCATTACTAAAAGGAGAAGGAAAATGAATTGGACATACTAGTTATAGTTTACAGTTGATGGCCCGGGCTGGTCTCTTGCCCTACTGTGCAGGGGCGGATCCAGGAATATCAAAAGGGAGGGGTCCAAGAAGTTGTTGGTGGGGAAACATGGCGAACAAAGCGAGCTCACCCAGCTGACCACTATCAAGGGCATTTTGAAGCTACAGTATGTGCACTTGATATTAGGAAATATTCTGAAGTAATTACTTTTTACTACACAAAAATGCCTGAGCACAATACTGCATTAAAGAAAAAAGTATTGGAATTTTCTGATGAAAGGGTGGGTCCGGATACCCAGACCCACCCCTCGATCCGCCCTTGGACAGTGAGATCACGGTCACGTGGTGCAGTAACTCGTCCATAGGTGTTGACATGAAGGACCTCACGTGGTCATGGAGACACCGATTGGTGTAGTGTGGTGTAGTGTCACAGCACCTCACTCAGTGCTAAGTGGTGTTGTATAATCTTTTGGTCAGGTGTAAAGCCGACCCACGGTTGTTCCCAGGTGTGTGTGTGTGTGTGTGTGTGTTTTCATGACAGAAGCAGTACAACAGAAAAAAAGTTGACCATCATTTACATTAATTATTCATGGCTACAACAATCTCGCTGAGTGATACGTGAAGTGTGACGTTATATTACCATGTTATTTGGCTTATTCAAACTATTGTTAAGTCTGGGTGTGGACATGAATGTATTTATGTGTGTATGTGTCCTGTAAGAATATATGTATTTCGTATTTATGTATGTACAGTGTGTGTGTGCGTGTGTGTGTGTGTGTGTGTGTTTACGTATGATTGTATTCACATGTACAAATAGACATCGAGAAAATAAAGTTATTTTTACACTGAAAATCATTTTACAAGTCTGTACTATATGATATCACACACACACACACACACACACACACACACACACACACACACACACACACACACACACACACAAAAGTGAATGAAACCAAACACCGAAATCAATGCGACATTCAACACCATCAGGAAATTTAAAGTGCCTCTGATTGGTTGTGATTGGCCGAGTCTCGCTCATTGATTGGGGAGATTCACCTCTAACCACCACTGTGATTGAACGCTCGTTTGAAGATCTTGAGCAATTTGGTTGGGCGATTCTCATCCAGGGTGATCCACGCTCTGATTGGAGGAGGAGGAGGGTTGTGCGTGCCGGGACTGGCTGAAAGTTCGTGGCGGGTTTATTTATGAAGAGAGAGAGAGAGAGAGAGAGAGAGAGAGAGAGAGAGAGAGAGTTAATGAAGTCAGGACAAATCGTAGAAAGAAAGAAATCTTTTGTTAATTTAACCTACAACAAGACCTCACCCTCGCTGTTTGGACTCTGGTCACTCTTGAAGGTTGTCCTCCAAGTGTGTTCGTCCCTGGACCATTTTTTACACTCGTACACGAATTTTTTAGTTGCTTTCAATCTTATACCTTGGCCCTTTGTAGACTCTCTCTCTCTCTCTCTTTCTTTCTCTCTCTCTCTCTCTTTCCTTCTTGAACAAACATCTCTCTCTCTCTCTCTCTCTCTCTCTCTCTCTCTCTCTCTCTCTCTCTCTCTCTCTCTTTCTCTCTCTCTCTCTCTCTCTCTTTCTCTCTCTCTCTCTCTCTCTCTCTGGAATTCTTCTTCGCTGTCTCATATATAACTCAGGATTTCAACAAACTTGTCTTCTTTTTCTTCTCCCTCCTTCTTCTCTTACTCCAGTTTCTCTTCCTTATCCTCCTCTTTCTCCTTCCCCTCTTCTTCGTTTTTCTGTTGAAGAAAAAAATTCCTCAACAGATATATTCCAAATTGTCTTTCATTCCTTCATTTCTTCTTTTCCTTCTTCCCACTTTCCTTATCGTCTTCCTTCCTTCCTTCTTTCACCCTAATGTTATATTTGTTTTCCATTCTTCTTGTTGTTGTTCTTGTTGTTGTTCTTCTTGTTCTTCTTCTTCACATACCAACGGGTCCGTGTCGTCCCCTTGTCGACCCTTTTGTTGGTGGGAGAATAACGAGGTGACTGTCTCTCATTGGCAGTGAAGTGATTAAAGAAAGAAAGAAAGAAAGAAAGAAAGAGAGAGACAGACAAAGAAAAAACAAACAACAAACACATATTAACAAACTACTAAATTAATACCTGAAACCATAATCTAATAAAAAAGAAAAAACTGGAAGAGAGAGAGAGAGAGAGAGAGAGAGAGAGAGAGAGAGAGAGAGAGAGAGAGAGAGACAAAAAGCCACAAAGAGATTCTCGATAGACAACAGAAAGACAAAGGAGATCAGGCCTTAAGTATAGATTACCATAAGGGTGAAGACTACACAAGCTATTGACTCTCCGTGTAAGACTTGGTTAATATTGGCTTAACTAATTAATTCTGATGATGTGGTGAAATATAGTTCAATGGAGGAGGCTTATTAGATTATGGTAATGAGGGGAACGTCGGCTATGTGGGGACAGGAGGGTGAGGGAGGGAGGGAGGGAGGGTGAGGGAGGGAGGGAGTGAGGGTGATGGAGGGAGGGTGAGGGAGGGAGGGTGAGGGAGGGAGGGTGAGGGAGGGAGGGTGAGGGAGGGAGGGAGGGTGAGGGAGGGAGGGTGAGGGAGGGTGACGGAGGGAGGGAGGGGGGTGAGGGAGGGTGAGGGAGGGAGGGTGAGGGAGGGAGGGAGGGAGTGAGGGTGATGGAGGGAGGGTGAGGGAGGGAGGGAGGGTGAGGGAGGGAGGGTGAGGGGGAGGGTGAGGGAGGGAGGGAGGGTGAGAGGTTGACGGAGGGAGGGTGATGGAGGGAGGGTGAGGGAGGGAGGGTGAGGGGGGGCGGGTGAGGGAGGGAGGGTGAGGGAGGGAGGGTGAGGGAGGGAGGGTGAGGGGGGGGCGGGTGAGGGAGGGAGGGTGAGGGAGGGAGGGTGAGGGAGGGGCGGGGGAGGGAGGGAGGGCGGGGGTGGGAGGGAGGGTGACGGAGGGAGGGTGAGGGAGGGGCGGGTGAGGGAGGGAGGGAGGGTGAGGGAGGGAGGGTGACGGAGGGAGGGTGAGGGAGGGAGGGTGAGGGAGGGAGGGTGAGGGGGGGCGGGTGAGGGAGGGAGGGTGAGGGAGGGAGGGAGGGTGAGGGAGGGAGGGAGGGTGAGGGAGGGAGGGTGAGGGAGTGAGGGTGACGGAGGGAGGGTGAGGGAGGGAGGGTGAGGGAGTGAGGGTGACGGAGGGAGGGTGAGGGAGGGAGGGAGGGTGAGAGGTTGACGGAGGGAGGGTGATGGAGGGAGGGTGAGGGAGGGAGGGAGGATGAGAGGTTGAGGGAGGGAAGGTTGGAGAGTGGGGTGGTGAGGGAGATAGGGGGGAGGGAGGTGAGGGAGGTGAGGGAGGGAGAGAGAGAGGAAGGGAGGGTCAGGAGGGTGAGGGGATGAGGGTGAGGGAGGGAGGGTGAGGGAGGGAGAGAGGGAGGGGAGGGGGGAGCGAGGGGAAGGACAGGAGGATGAAAAGTTGGGGAGGAGATAGAGATGGGATGGAAAATGAGAGGGAGAGGAAGAGTAAGGGGGAAGGAAAAGAGAAGAGGAAGAGGGAGTGGATAGGGGGTGAGAGGAAGAGGATGAAAGAGGAGGAGGAGAAAGAAAAAGGCAAAAGAAGGGGAGAGGAGTAGGGGGCAGATAGGTGGTTAAGGGGTGGATGGGGGGGGGGGGGGACAGGAAGAAGAGGAGAAAGGAGGGAGGGGAAAGGAAGGAGATTATATCAATAATTTGGTGTACCCGCGAAAACAATGCGCCAAATGTCAGAATTTAGCGGATAATGCCGACTGGGAATTTTATTATGTGGAGAGTCCCCTGAGGGCTTAGCTGATCTGCATTAGAGAGAGAGAGAGAGAGAGAGAGAGAGAGAGAGAGAGAGAGAGAGAGAGAGAGAGAGAGAGAGAGAGAGAGAGAGAGAGAGAGAGAGAGAGAGAGAGAGAGCAACACAATCTTTTGGCGCTTGTGACCTTCTCTCTCTGAGCTTACCCTGATAGAACCCGTGATAAAACGTTCAGGTTAGAGCGGGCGGTCTTGGGATAATAGGGACATCTCTTGTTCAATGAGAGACTCACGTACCACTGCTATGGGTCCATTTATAAGCTCAATGGGAAAGGTGTCTACACTGGGTGGGTACAGACAGACAGACAGACAGACAGACGGACAGACATAAAAATCAATATAACTGCATAAATAACCAAATATACATAGACAACGAATAAGTAGACACGTAAGAGAGAGAGAGAGAGAGAGAGAGAGAGAGAGAGAGAGAGAGAGAGAGAGAGAGAGACTAACGGTCCTCGTCAGCACAACAACAACAGCAGGGAATCTTTTTTGAAAATTCGTCCACTGACATCAACCCTCCTCCTCCTCCTCCTGCCTTTCCCATCCCCTTTCCTTCCATCCCCTTCCCCTTTTCGTTTCCCCTCCATCCCTTTTTCCCATCATCTCCCTTCCTCAAACACCCCCACCTTCCCCTTAGTGCTCCCCATCCCCTAACCCTTTTACCCACCCCCCTGTCCCTTCATTTCTCTCCCACCGTAACAAAGGCTGAGAAAACGTCTCCCCCTACTATCAAGTCTCATCGCATTTTCGATTCAATTTTGACCTCCATATAGTTTTTCCTCTAGGCCTAGGGGGTTGCTGTAGGCGTCCTCACACCTCCAGGAGCCAGGTGGAGGCATCCTCACACCTCTAGGAGCCAGTTAGAGGCGTCCTTACACCCCTAGGAGCCAGTTAGAGGCGTCCTTTCACCTCCAGAAGTCAGTTTGAGGCGTCCTTTCACCTCTAGGAGCTACGTAGGTAGAAGCGTCCTCACACCTCTAGGAGCCAGTTAGAGGCGTCCTTACACCGCTAAGAGCTAGTTAAAGGTGTCCTCACACCTCCAGGAGCCAGATAGAGGCGTCCTTACACCGCTAACATAGTTAAAGGCGTCCTCACACCTCCAGGAGCCAGGTAGAGGCGTCTTCACACCTCTAGGAGCCAGTTAGAGGAGTCCTCTCACTTCCAGAAGCCAGTTAGAGGGGCTGTTATATAACCTCTTTGTCACTTTAAAAGTTCCTGTCTTAATCTTTGTTATTGTGTTTCAAGTGGCACTCTGCTATTGTGGGTCATTATGGCACTCTGTTATTGTGGGTCACTGTGGGACTCTGTTATTGTGTGTCATGTGGCACTCTGTTATTGTGGGTCATGTGGCACTCTGTTATTGTGGTCACTGGGGCACCCTGTTATTGTGGGTCATGTGGCACTCAGTTATTACGTGTCATGTGGCACTCTGTTACTGTGGATCATGTGGCACTCTGTTATTGTGGTCACTGTGGCACTCTGTTATTGTGGGTTATTATGGCACTCTGTTATTGTGGTCACTGTGGCACTCTGTTATTGTGGGTCATGTGTCACTCTGTTATTGTGCTCACTGTGGCACTCTGTTATTGTGGTTCATGTGGCACTCTGTTATGGTGGGTCATGTGGCACTCTGTTATTGTGTGTCATGTGACACTCGGTTATTGTGGTCACTGTGGCACTCTGTTATTGTGGGTCATGTGTCAATCTGTTATTGTGCTCACTGTGGCACTCTGTTATTGTGGTTCATGTGGCACTCTGTTATGGTGGGTCATGTGGCACTTTGTTATTGTGGCTCATGTGGCACTCTGTTATTGTGTGTCATGTGGCACTCTGTTTTTGTGTCATGTGGCACTCTGTTATTGTGGTTCATGTGGCACTCTGTTATTGTGGTTCATGTGGCACTCTGTTATTGTGGGTCATGTGGCACTCTGTTATTGTGTGTCATGTGGCACTCTGTTATTGTGTGTCATGTGGCACTCTGTTATTGTGTTTCATGTGGCACTCTGTTATTGTGGTTACTGTAGCACTCTGTTATTGTGGGTCATGTGGCACTCTGTTATTGTGTGTCATGTGGCACTCTGTTATTGTGGGTCATGTGGCACTCTGTTATTGTGTGTCATGTGGCACTCTGTTATTGTGGGTCATTGTGTAGCTGTTATTGTGTGTCATGTGGCACTCTGTTATTGTGTGTCATGTGGCACTCTGTTATTGTGGGTCATGTGGCACTCTGTTATTGTGGGTCATTGTGTCACTGTTATTGTGTGTCATATGGCACTCTGTTATTGTGTGTCATGTGGCACTCTGTTATTGTGGGTCATGTGGCACTCTGTTATTGTGTGTCATGTGGCACTCTGTTATTGTGGGTCATTGTGTCACTGTTATTGTGTGTCATGTGGCACTCTGTTATTGTGGGTCATTGTGTCACTGTTATTGTGTGTTATGTGGCACTCTGTTATTGTGGGTCATGTGGCACTCTGTTCTTTTGTGTCATGAGCACTCTGTTATTGTGTGTCATGTGGCACTCTGTTATTGTGTGTCATGTGGCACTCTGTTCTTTTGTGTCATGTGGCACTCTGTTATTGTGTGTCATGTGGCACTCTGTTATTGTGGGTATTAACGGAACTCTCTTTGGGTGCAGCTAAAACGATTCCAGTATTAACTTTGTTAAAACTCTCAATGCGTCTCCCCATTCTCCTTATCATCATCATCATCATCATCATCATCATCATCATCATTATTATTATTATTATTATTATTATTATTATTATTATTATTATTATTATTATTATTTTATTTTTATTTTTTTTTTAAGGAGAACAGTTTTTAATTTCGCTCTCTTTTTAATAAAGATGATAACAGTATTAACTAATTTCTTTTGACCTCCACCATTTATTTTCCGTTTTATCTAATTTCGGTTTTTTCTGATAATTTTATCTTCCTTTTACTTATT
This sequence comes from Homarus gammarus, assembly GCA_958450375.1. Classification (NCBI taxonomy): domain Eukaryota; kingdom Metazoa; phylum Arthropoda; class Malacostraca; order Decapoda; family Nephropidae; genus Homarus; species Homarus gammarus. The sequence continues at coordinate 4,083,714 of CAUDMG010002538.1, forward strand.
CCTCAGTGCTGTGTGTTCTATCTTCATGAGATAAATCATTTTTCGTCTTTCTGTTTTCTCTCTTTCTCATCCATTTACTACCAGCACCGTATCTGATCACCTCTCTCTCTCTCTCTCTCTCTCTCTCTCTCTCTCTCTCTCTCTCTCTCTCTCCTTTCCAATTTCACCAGCCCCACCCGTGGTCGTCTTCCCGCCACCATTTGCACCATCAGGAGTGTGGCAGCCCGGGCGTGTGCACCACCAGGCACTGCCCCGGTATAATGGCTTACAGCAGTTTTAAAGTTACACGCATCATGGCTCCTGCCGAGGGTGAGAGCCGCCTCAGTCCGGGTCAATAGGATCACCGACTAAGAAGATTATCTGAGTAATTGTTGAGAGTCTGAAAAATAGAGACGCTTGGCATAATGGAAATTCAGCTAATGGGATTTATCGAAGCACTGTGCTGGCTGGCTCTATATATTTACCTGCACACACACATATATTACATAATGTATAAATGTATTATCTATTTAGGCCTACTGTATAATAAAATATATCCAAAGACTAATATTTGTCCCCAAAGTTCATAAATGTTTCTAAAAAATTATATGAAAAAAAAAACGTAAAACATGATGACAATTTCGCCAAAAACACGATTTCTCAAAAGAATTTCAACAATAATGAGTTTCAAGATCATGTACTAATGGTCTTATGTTTTACTTAAATGTTCCTGGAATATGAACAATAAAGCATCATATTTTCGTTCATTGTGTTATGATTGTGATAATGATTATGTTGTGAAGCAAGATAGGAGAGTCTCGGAACAATATGTTATTCAGTAATCTTCAAAACTGTTCTTCAGATGTTTTCAAGTACAAACAAGAACTGTGTTTTTACGGTGGAGCAGGTGTTGAGGTAGATAAGGGGGGGGGGGGCGGGGGTGTACCCTAACCTAACCTAACTTAATCTAACGCAACTAACGTAACCTAACCTGTGTGTGTGTGTGTGTACACACACAGACAATGATTCCTTTGTAATACAATAAGCGTAGCTGTGTTGCATGAATTCCTGTTTTATTGATATGCAAATGTTGGAAATCTTTATCATGCATTTCAAATGGTGTGCGTGATATTAACAAACACTTGTACTCAATAATGTATGTCCAGATAAACAGCCTCTATTGGCCAGGTCCCATTAAAGCAACACCAGTATAGTGGTTTATTGCATACTACGTCAATATATGTTTACTGTCTGGAACATTTTCAACACTGATTGATGAATGTGAAGCAACAGCAAGTTCTCAGTGGTAAACTGCTTATCAGTAATGTTTTCTAAGGACTCCACAGTGAATGTCTATCTTTGAAATAATATTAGGTATTGTGACTTATTTACTGATAGTGAGAGCAAACGTTGCTGCTTCCTTGGCCAATCAAATCAAGTGTAGCAGTATCAAGCTCTTGTGCTATGTACGAGCTCTCACAGGGAACAGTATAGCTAAAAGTGTGTATTCTTTGCATGTGTGTATTGTCTATGTATGTACTGTGCATACGTGAACTGTGCATACGTGAACTGTGCATGGGTGTATTGTGCAAGTGTGTGTATTGTGCACATCCCTTTAAAGCAACGAGAGTTATGGTTTATTGAATATAAGGTAACTGGCTGGGAGGCTGGGAGTCGTAACATCGTGAACATTCAATACAACTGATGGATTTTCAGTGGGACGACAAATTGGTGTCTATTGAAAAGCAGCAGACTAGTTTTCACTCCACGTTCACATCAGAGTGGAGGTGGGGTGGGGAGTGTGGAGGTGGTGGAGGGTGGAGTGTGGAGGTGGTGGAGGGTGGAGAGTGATGTGATGGAGGGTAATGTGATGGAAAATGGTGGAGGATGAAGGGTGATGTGATCGAGGGATGTGATGGTGGGAAAATGTGAGGTGGTGGGGGGTGGTGTTGAGTGGTAGCAGTTGCGGTGTAGGTGGGGTGGTGTTGGTGAAGGGTGATGAGGTAGTTGTTGTTGGTGTAGGGTGGTGGGGTGGAGGTGGAGGATAGAGGTGGAAGGGTGATGTATTGGAGGAATGGAAGATGGTGGGTGGAAGAGGGAAGGTGTGGAGTGTAATGTGCTTGGTGGTAAGGGGTGGTGATATGTGTTTGGGGCAGAGAGAGAGGGGGGGGGGGGAAGGGTAGTAATAATTTGTTCTATATATTTCCTTAATATTATAAATCTTTCTTTCTTTATGCATTTATCCATTGATTTCAAAATTTTCTTTGAGTTTATCCCACGTTAAGCTTCGTGTGGGTATTGCCTGTGGGCGAAAGATGATTAGTTTAACCTGTAAAGAGGATGTAGGTGTCGTTTAACAGGTTTTGAAGTAAATGTTGATCTATGTGTTGAATCTCTGTGTTGAGTCACTGTAGGTCGTATTTAGTGTGAGCGACAAGGGCGAGGTCGTCTCCATACTGAAGTTGAATAATGGAAGCGGCCGACACCTTTGTTCCTGCCTGGAGTCGTCTTATGTTGCAAAGTCCAATCATCCGGTACTGGATGTCCTCCCCGTCGGCTAAATTGGCACTGGCACAAGTAAGGAAGGTAGCCAAGAAAATGGAAAAGAGAGTTGGTGCCAGTACACACGCTTGTTTTACCCCCGTTTGGATGGGGAAGAACTCAGACTGGGTGCCATTGTGCGGGACACTGCCGTTCATGCCATCGAGGAGTTGCATCACAATGGCGATGAATTTAAGCAGGCAGCTCGTCAGAGCCACTTCACGTCGCCCCAAATCGGCGAAGACAGCAAGCCTCTAGAAAGGCTTTAACACGAAGCGTCTGGAGGATCCAGCAGTAGCACATGCTTTCAGAGAGCAACTCGAACTTGGGCTGATAAGCAACCCAAGAACAAACAACCCAAATCCCAGTGCCGAATGGGATATTCTCGACACTATCATGACAAAAACCTGCAGAGAGACCCTCAGCCAGATCGAAAGAATACATCAGGACTGGTTTGATGCAAATGACTCGGAAATCAATGAACTCGTCGATGATAAACGCGCTGCTTTAACTGACTGGCAGAACAACCCTCAGTCTTGGACCAAAGTTGATACATTCCACAAGAAGAAAGCAGCGGACCAGCACGAACCTTGCAATCTAAAGAAGACTGGTTTAAAAATAAATCATGTGAAACACAAAAAATTGCAGATCAACACAAGATACGAGAATTTTTCAATTCCATTAAAACATTTTATGGGCCAGTCACTCTTGGTGCAGCCCCCCTCCGTTTATCCGACGGTAATTTCTCAATTAAAGACGATGAAGGCCTCCTTCAGTACTGAAAAGAGCACTATCATTCACTGCTCAACCAAAACACCGATGTGGATGTCCTGACTACCAAGCAGGTCCCTCAGCATCCAGAGCTGACCCACCTCAGCTATCCTCCATCCCTGGATGAGGTAGCTACTGCCATCAAACAGATGGAAAATAACAAAGCCTCAGGGCCTGATTGAACTCCCGGTCGAGGTGTATAAGGCAGGAGGATCTCTGCTTACCAGCCGTTTCCACTCTCACCTGAAGAATATAAAGATTATCGCCCAAGGCCTCTTAAACAGACTTCTTCCTCAGGCGGAAAACATCCTCCCAGAATCTCAATGTGGCTTCAGAACCTCACGTGGCACCACTGACATGATCTTTGCTGCCCGCCAGATACAGTAAAAGTGCAAAGAACAGCGTCGTGACCTGTACATGACCTTCAACGACCTAACAAAGGCTGTTGACTCGGTCAATAGGAAAGCCCTCTGGCGGACCCTTAGCCGTTTTGGCTCCCCCCCCCCCACCCCCCACCCACCACACACTGATCGCTACAAGAACAGCCCGGTCTCAACCAGTATGTTCACTCCCAGTCAGTCTTATCTTTTTGCACTGTTACTATGTTGAAATGCCCTGTGGTATGACCTTCTCCCCACCTTGTTATTACATATCATATTTGTATCAGTTATGTTACTTGTATATTATTTGCCAATCAACTGACCCATTCCCCAATTATGTAACCGTATATTTTCAGCTTTCCGGCTGCCATACTCTTTCAATAAACCGTTAATTATTATTATTATTATTATTATTATTATTATTATTATTATTATTATTATTATTATTATTATTATTATTAATGGTTGCCCCTCGTGTAACGAGGATGGCCGCCCCAAGGGCCACCTAGGCGTGAATTTCTTTAAGGTGAAGAAGCTGTCGCCAACACAACAAACACACCCTGAGTTAACGAGTTGCATGACCCAGTGTCAAGGAATATTCCAAGAAGACCCGACAACTCGCCAACAGCATTGGCTAACCATTACCCCGGAATGCGATCCGCAAATCGATTAACATCCAGGTCCCCAATTACTGCTGGGTAGACAGAGGCAAATGGCGTAAAGAAACTTGCCCATAGTTTCACCCTGCCTGGGGATCGAACCTGGGTCCGCTCGCTTGCGAGGCGAGCATCCTGATCATTTTTGGTCAGGGAAGGTGACACTGCCTGCTCCACACTCAACAACACTACTATTATCTCTCTCTCTAAATAATCACCGAAGATAACACGTCTTCCTCCACTTGTTATCTCACTAGTTGTAAGATCATCGCTACTCACACCGTCAAAGATAACGTGTGTAAGCACTATAGCAGATCTCCTACCTGGTCTCTAATTTATGTTTACAAGTCTGTTTTGATGCATAGGTTAAGCACAGAGGCACTGTTAGGAAGCCTCAGATAACATCTCTGGTGCCTAGTTTATGTTCACAGGTCAGTTTTCTTTCACAGAGGAGCACAGATTTTCTACTGCAGGACCGTAAGTTGTGATTCTAAACTTTACTGAACGATATACAGTGATTCTAAGCTGTACTGGGTAACAAAGAGTGATTCAGCTTTATTGGATAGCAAATAGTGATTCTAAGGTTTACTGGATGATAAACTGTGAGTGTAAATTTTATTTTCCTATAGATTGTAAACCTCACGCATTCAACGTTTCCTCATAATGAGATTTTGTAGAATTATAAACAAACACAGATATTTTTCTCTGAACAAATTATAAACAGACAAAAACACCTTTCTAGCTTTTGTTTTTGTTGATACTTTATTAGGCGTAAAACACCCCCCAAAAAACATAAACACGCTTCTAGCTTTTATCTTTTTCGTTTTATTTTCGTTGGTGTTTTTTTTTTTGTTAGACTTGAGTTTTATTTAAAGCAAGAAGGAAGTGTTACATTTTGTGTCAGTTTTTGTGTGTTAGTAAAGAGTGTCAAGTCAGTCAGTAGATGGCACAGTTATAATACCCACGTGACACAGCTTATGATACCTATCCGACATCTCATATGACACCCACCTGACATCAATCCGACATCCCCATATTAGCTGTATATGAACTTGAATTCCTATTGGTTGGCATCTGTAAGCTATATGAATACTTTTTACTGACTGACTGAATAACGGACTGACTGACTAACGGACTGAATGAATGGCTGATTGAACTACTGAGTAACTGACTGAATGACTGACTGACTAACTTACTGAATAACGGACTGATTGAATGACTGATTGAACGACTGAATAACGTACTGACTGACTAACTAACGAACAGAGAGACTTACTGAATAACTGACAGACTGGTGAAATAACTAACTGCCTCGCTAAGGGAGCCTTTTTTTTTTCTCTCTCCTACATACGGACATACAGACCAGACCAACACACTAACGCACCTGTGATCAATTCTCCAACCCCTTCATCGTTGTTGTTGTGGCTGTGAGAGCTGAGATCAAAACAATCGCTATTTTGGAAAACATAGAATGAATTTTTGACATTGATTGTTGCAGCGCGCTTTGTTGCCCATATTGAGTTTGTGTTGCAGATACGTTGATGCCGAGAGGAGTGAGTGGTCGCTTCCAGCCCACTAGAATGATGGGTCGTAATCCCTAGAGTGATTTTTTTCTGTTGGGCTATTGTGTCGTCATCCACTACTTCATGCCATTAATTACGTGTTTACCATAACAGTAGTCCTTCATGTAAACAGAACAACATAGTAAAATAAAGCATGTGGTTAATCAAAACTAAACAATTAAACAACAAGGAAAAAAAGCAAACAAATATATAACAGTAAAGAAGTAAACAAATTATAAAAAGAAACAAGCAAACAAAGTGAGCAATTAAGAAAATTATGCTATTTAAATTATATAAACAAAAACAAACAAGTAATCAGTCCTAACCACGTTCCTGACCCAAGTCCCATCCTATATATGTCACTCGGATGACACATTAGCGCGCATCAGCAACCTATCTCAGTCCTAACCGCCGCCTTACCCTGTCTTAATTACCTCCTGACCCAGGTCCAAACCTAACCTAACCTTACGCACTAACCTCTCGCTCCGTGAAACTAAATTCTCACAGTACAATGTGCCAATGTGCCAGGCGTGAGGGACCAACCTGGTCTCTCCACTCCAGCACCTCAGGTACCAAGAGAGATTAGAACGCTTTCAATTGCCTAGATTATACTATAGACGGGCAAGGGGTGACTTTATAAAAGTTTATAAGCACCTCAAAGGACAATACTCAATCAAGTGTTCATATCTGGAGCTAGCGGCAGGCCGTCCCACTAGCTGCTGTTGGGAGCCAGGCCCGGTGAGAGGGGTCGAGGGTCCGGGGTCTCCTGAAGGGTCCACTTTAACAGTAAAGGATTGAGCCTCGTCCTCACTTGACCATCGTCACATAATACTAAGATGGCGGTGAAGAGCTAGGGCTTCCCAACACACTGTAGACCACAACCGGCCCACAGTAACAGTAAGAGTAAACAGTTTACATATGACGCAGAGGGAGAGTCGGTTCTTAATGCTGCAGTATAGTCAACTGAGGATCAATATGAACAGATACAGAATTATGTGTTTAGTTTCCTCTACGATATCCTGTTTACAAAAGAAGACATTAAAAAGGGTAATGGAACAATGCGTGAAACTAGTCCGCTTTGCAACACGGAAATTCTAAGGCTATTGATGAAGGGAATATTATATTGTATGTATTGCATGTTATTGCACGGCGCTACCAAAGCGTCTTACACCTCATGATGTATTGATCTCTGTTTGTGAATATAAACTGACAGACGGTGCAGCCAACATCATCATTGTTCTCCGCATTCTGATGATTCTCCCAGTTTCTGTCGCCAGTAATGAACACACAGAAGGTTTACATTGCACTTCATTCATCAATACTGCCAGGGAGACATGTTAGACTGGCCACTGTGTCATTAGAGGAGGAATTCGTCGAAAAACCTAAGCTTAAAGAAATCATTTATAAATTTACCCAAAACTTACAGCACGAAGAGTGAATTTTCAATGTCTGACTAAATTGCTGTCAGCAAAAATATAATCTGTTTAACTGACTTAGTCTTTACATCTCAACGACTCAAAAATTATTCGAATCAAAGGTACAATTAAGCCAGATTTATAAGCTCTATGAGGTGTAATTTATGTTTTATTGTTAATATAAACTACAGATCATTTTATACAATTTATATAGTTTACCATAATTTTGTTTATGTAAAGTGAAAAAATAAATCAGTTTTCTTGAGCTTCTACATAATGTGTTTCCTGAATCATGTTTACGTTTCTATCTAGAAGGCAATGAATCCGCTTCTAAATCCGGCTTTGCATCTCGTGAACGTAAGTATTGGTAATGTATGAGTTGTTTTTCATTCTTAATTGTAAGTTATATTGATCTGATCTGGGCTGACTTTAGCCATTTTACTCAGGTCTTATGTATTTATTCTAATCTTCTGTTTTATTAAATTTTAAATCCCGTCTAGAGATCACAATATGTATTTTTTTTCTCGATTTTTTCCTAAAATATTTGATAATTTTTATGGTGGTTCTGTTAATTATTAGAATTGCTTTAATTTTACCAATAGTAATATCCTTTTTATCATCATCATATCATCACAATTATTATTATTATTATTATTATTATTATTATTATTATTATTATCATTATTTTTATTAAGTACACAACTGTTATATACCTGCTACCTACATACTTGCTAATCACCTGAGAGAGAGAGAGAGAGAGAGAGAGAGAGAGAGAGAGAGAGAGAGAGAGAGAGAGAGAGAGAGAGAGAGAGAGACGAAAAAACTCGTAGAAGCCAATGTACGAACACCTTTTTACATTCAACACGGGGAAGGGAGGAGGGAGGAATGAAGGTCCTCAGAGACACCGAGGCTGAAATGTGCAAATTTGGCTGAGTCCCGCGAGGAGCGACCTGGGAAGAGGGTTTCATGGTGGCATCTCTCTCTCTCTCTCTCTCTCTCTCTCTCTCTCTCCCGGCTCTTGCTATTTTATCCTGTATATTTAAGTCTTATATACTTGAGAGAGAGAGAGAGAGAGAGAGAGAGAGAGAGAGAGAGAGAGAGAGAGAGAGAGAGAGAGACTTTTAACGCAAGATCGATACCTCAGTTGTACAGTATATCGAATACTCGTAAGGTAAAATATTTATTTGACGTGTACAGAACATGTTTCCTCTCTAACCTAATAGCCTGCTCATAAATGTTGGTAACGAGAGGATTGTGAACAAGGTCGCGGTATGTTTGGAAATTAAGCGATGGTAAAATTTGTATTTATGCGTGAGTTGTGCTGTGTTTTTTTCTTTTGCGTGTAGGTGAAAGTTTCGTTTTGTTTTGATGGTGTGTGTGTGTGTGTGTGTGTGTGTGTGTGTGTGTGTGCACCATCCAACCAAGAAATCCTTCCCTCTCCCCCGAGTATAAACTAAATGTGCTTATAATGTCCAAATATTTTCCTCCTATACATTTTAACATTTTCCAATATTCTTCACATAAAATAAAATTATCCCCCGACTTTTAATATAATTCTTCATAACGTTGAGATGAACTTAAACGAGAAGGTGATCTTAAGGTCAGATGAAGGTCACCCCTTAAAAATTATCCTCAATAATAAATATTTTTTTCTAATATTTACGAATATAATTATTATTTTTTTATTTAAATTTATGAAGTCACCTAAATACTTATATAATTTTATTTCTATATATTAAAAACTTTTTAGATGTGAAGGCAAATCCTTTCATTCAATTTTAAGTACGAAACATTATACCCAACCCTAAAATCACTATAAGGTAAATACAAGAACCCATACCTTAGAGACTAACTAAATTTAAGTACGTAACCCACTTTATCTTACCCTAAAATCGTCTTAAAATTACACAACTCCCTTTACTTAAACCTTAAACCCTTCCAAGAGAGGGCACAAGATTATAACAATTCCCTCCTTCTGTCTTCCGCGTCTCTCCCTTCTTTATTAACCTCTATTACTCTCTCCTCTTTATTCCCCTCCTGCTTATAATTTTACTATTTATAACAACTATCTTCTTGTCTCACCTCCTGTTACGTGTTCTCTTTCCCTCTCTCTCTTTTTACTCCCAACATTATTATCATCATTATTTTTTTCTTTTACTTTTCATCATTTGTTTTATCTACCCTTTATTCTTGCTCTCTTCTCGTTTTCTGCTTCATTTTAATTCTCCTGTTTCTCTTCTTACCTTGTTTCTTCCTTATCTTCTTCTTTCCTCTCATTCTCTTCACTTCCTTCATCTCCTCCTTATTCACAGACTCCTCCTCTTCCCCCTTCATCTTTTCCTTATCATCCTCCTCCTCTTACTTCTCTGCTTCCTCTTATTTTTCCTCCCCTGTCTGTGCTTTCGTCATCTTCTTTTGTCCTCCTCTTCTTCTTTCGTACCCCTGTTCCTCCTCCTCCTCCTCCATTTCCTCATTTCTCGCCTCCTCCTCCTTCTTCTTCTTCTACCCCATCTTCCTCTTCATCATCATCCCCTTCCTGCAATTCACTAATTAATTTATTATCTTGCATATTTCCTTGCCCCATCCATCCCCTTCTTTAGTGTGGTCCTTCCCTTGTCCTCCTCTTCACACTGATCATCTTAATTATTATTTTCCCCCTCTATTAACACCATAAATCTCTTCTCCTTCTCCTCCTCCTTTCTCCTTCTTCTCATCTCGTCCTCTTATTCAATTATCTCTCTTTCTCTACAATTTCTTGGACATTTTCCCCCTCACACACATTTTCTTCTTATTCCGTAATTTATTCTTATTCTTTATTCTCTATTTTGTTCGTTATTTATGATGTTTCTTTCGTTTTCTTCGTCTATCATTCATTTACCATCTTCGTCCCTCACTATATATGATTTAAGTTCGGTTCGGCTTTTGATTTGTATTAATATGACCTGGATATATAAACCATTGTGTCCTATTGTAAAGAGGGGTCAAATACACACACTCATAGACATACATACACACGTACACATACACACATACATATTTACCCTCCCCCCCCCACCACACACACACGGGACCACATTAGAGTGAATACATCTGAAAATTCATTTTTCTCTTGTTTACAGATTTTAACACTACTGACGTCATCTGAGAATGGAACACAAAACACCCTATTGAGTCAAGAGCAAAAGTTGAGGCCAGGAAGAGGGTGATATAGACGTGTACGTGTGTGTGTGTGTGTGTGTGTGTGTGTGTGTGTGTGTGAGAGTGTGTGTGTGTGTGTGTGTGTGTGTGTGTGTGTGTGTGTGTGCGCTTTAGTAGACATATTAGAAATTAGTGCTATGTTCAAATTGAGCCTCTAACCTAACCTAACCTAACCTAACCTAACCAAACCTAACCTAAAAATCGTGTCATGCCGATATTAAAACACTGAAATAACTCTCAACACATATACCCCCCAAAAAAATCCCTCACGTATACAGTTAATTAATAAAAAAAATAATAATTAATATCATTGTTTCATAAAAATTCATCACACATTTTTTTTTCACTTCCCTATATCTACCATTTATTAAATTTACCCACGGCCATCAATCATTCGTTATGTCTACGTTTATCAGTCATTCGTTATTTCTATGTTTATCAATTATTCACTAAACATGTATCTATTATTTATCTTCTTGACAATGAACAACCAGATAGATTCTTTACCTGAAACCACGAATATTTTTTTTTTCTCATTGATGTGATACGAAAAGCTTCCTGGAGAGAGAGAGAGAGAGAGAGAGAGAGAGAGAGAGAGAGAGAGAGAGAGAGAGAGAGAGAGAGAGAGAGAGAGAGAGAGAGAGAGCAACCAATCGGATAGACAAAGAGACAGACAGATAGAGAGAAAGAAAGATAATCATAAATACAGAGAAAGAAATTATAAAGACATGTCGTGAGGAAAGGCTTATCTTCCTGTAGGAGAAAGTTTTACTAAAAAGAAAGTTAAAAAAAAAGTTAGGAACCCAATTTAGCGAAGTGACAGGTAATAAATATCGAGAAAAAAATCGTACTTGGAAATTAAGAGACCCTGTGAATGTGTCGCGGAGAAGAAAAAAAAAATAAAAATAACAAGATTGGACTTCATGTAAGAATTTCAAACTTTCCAAACTTTTTCAAGAAAACTTTGTCGTCGTGTTTTTTTTTTTTTTGTGTGTGTTTTTTTACAGTGAGTCCAAAGATCACATGATTATAATTTATCGCTTTGGTTTATAACTAAGAGTCACTGGTTTTATCCCGGGGCATCTGTGGTTCACCCAACTATAAATAGGGAACTAACTTTACAGACGGGGAAGTGAAGGTTCAAGGGCCACGCTGCCTCCCTGTGTACCGAAGCCTTAGTATACACATGTGGCGTAATGTACACTGTCCTAAACGAATAGTATGTATGTATGTATGTATGTATGTATGTATGTATGTACTGTATGTATGTATGTATGTATGTACAGGGGTATAGTACATCCGAAACAGTGAGTCAACCAAGTCACCTTCAAATTATTAACACACAAAACGACAATGATCGAGAGACGAACGTTCACTCTGCACTAAATTAAACATCATTATTTTTACTTACGTAATACAAATGTTTATCTTTTAACGCAATCAAATAAACTACATCATTATCCCACTCGTCACTCAGAACCTTCAACCCCGAAAGACAACCTCTACGATGTATTAAATTCCCTATATTAAATTATACTGACTAGAGAATTGAATATATCTGTCTTATCGAACAGGAGTAAGTGAGTTAGTGCGACGCGCCATTAAATGTGTGACGTGCCATTAAATACATATACACGCCATTACTGTGTCTCGTGTGTGTGAGAGAGAGAGAGACAATTACTGATATCGGGAGACTTGAGAGATAGCTGACTCCCCCCCCCCCTCCTCCTCCCCCACACCTCCCCACGGTTACCCCCCACCTCCGTCCCCCACTACCCACCCATTCACTCCCTTCCCCACCGTCTCCCACACCTCCTGCTCCATACACCACAATCACCACCACCACCACCACCACACCCTACAGCACTCAGCTAAGATAAGATTACTTAAAATTTTCACCCTTTATCAACACACACACACACACACACACACACACACACACACACACACACACACACACACACCAACGTGAATGTTAAGATACAGAGTAAATTAAGTCAGCGGTGACAACCTTTTATCTTGAGTTACCAACATAGGATTTTAATGGAATATTGCAGCAAGGGACAACACAACCCAATTAGGCAGGTCCTTCCTTCCCCCCTCTCTCTCTCTCTCTCTCTCTCTCTCTCTCTCTCTCTCTCTCTCTCTCTCTCTCTCCCTGGAACCATATTGGGGAGTTGGAATTCAGAAAAGGACCTTAAGATGAATATTCCCCGTAGCAGAAGATATAAGAATTCACCCCAAATAAACTATCTCAAAATCATTAACATTTACATTGAGCTTAGTTAGATATCCTCACTTACTAGTACCGATTATAGAGACAGGATAACCGTGACTTACAGTTCCTTTCCCTACAAAATATTCTCTGTCTTAATTTTGTCTCTTATTTGATGCCAAGTGAACGTAGTTAATTAAGGTGTAGAGAGAGACAAAAAAAACGTAGGTGTTATTTTATGTGTTTTGGGATAATATTAGTGATAACAACAATAGTATTAAAAATAACACTCTTAATAATAATAATAATAATAATAATAATAATAATAATAATAATAATAATAATAAATAATAATAATAGTAATAATAATAACAATAACATCAATAACAATAACAGATATATATGTCACACGTAACGTATCCTTACAGTCTTCCACCTTGAAACTTGACAAGACATTCCTCAAAATAGGAAAAGATTCTATAAGGTGAGTCAAGAGGAATGTTGGCAGGTGGGGCGCGGCTCTAATTCCCACCTAAGTCTTGTCGAGCCATTTTCTGTTATTCTCCCAGGTGGGCTGCGGATTCTCAAGGATTCATGCGGTTTTCGTCTCCCAGGGTGAAGATAAGAGAGTGATCTAGTTACGAAAGAGGTTTTATTTATATTTCGCTTTTATTTCTTCTTAATTCATGCTTAGTTAACATAAGATTTTGTTTAAATATTGGATTTCGTTTTCATATTGACCTTTTCACCGTTTTGTTATGATAAAGAGTTTAGTTATTCGTATAATTTCGTTTATCGTTAGCTGTCATCTTTTTATTTCATCTGAAGGTAAAGAAACGTAATTACATTTTTTGTCACAGTTGTATTGAAAATAATTTACGGTTTTATTTGTTTTTTGCTTTTTTTTTTTTTAGAATCCATACAAGTAAAAGATTTATATGTTTGTTTGTTTTTTGTCGTTATGAGTTGCGTGAGAACTTGTGACGGTGTAGTGTTAACAGTATCACAAAACTCACAAGACTTCACCAAGTTACATTGAAATTATCTTATTCGTTCGGGTATTTTCTCCTCGTGTATTAGAAAGTATATAGCCCCCCCCCCCCCTAAAAAAAAAGAAAATTCGAGTCTTAGTTCCGGGATCTTATCTAATGCTTTCTCTTTGCGAATTAGAAAATATCAAAGTTCACGTCTTGGTGGGTACTTAAAACCGGGGTCTGGAGTACTTTCTTATTGAGGATTAGAAAGTAAATGTGCTAGAAGAGAAATGTTCAATTCTTAATAGATGTTAAAGGTTGGGGTGTTTATGTATCGCTTTCTCTTCGTTCGCCACAGACTGAGAGAGAGAGAGAGAGAGAGAGAGAGAGAGAGAGAGAGAGAGAGAGAGAGAGAGAGAGAGATTACTAAGAAGAAAATTAGGAAGGAGGAAGGTAGAGAAAAGTGAAGGTAGGGAGAAAGAAGAATAGTGGGAGAAAGAGAAAGAAGAATGGAGGGAAGGAGAGAAAGAAGAATGGAAGGAAGGAAGGAAGGAGAGAGAAGAATGGATGGAAGGAAAAAGAGAAGACTGGATGAAGGGAAGGAGAGAAAAGTGGAGGGAAGGAAATAAATAAAAATGGAGGGAAGGAGAGAGAGAAGAATGGATAGGGGAAAGAGAGAGAGAGAGAGAGAGAGAGAGAGAGAGAGAGAGAGAGAGAGAGAGAGAGAGAGAGAGAGAGAGAGAGAGAGAGAGAGAGAAGAATGAAGGAAATAAAGTAAAAAACCACGAACTCGTTTCCTCAATCTCTTCACCTTTCCTCACAGCCAGCTCTCACTATTCCCTAACTAACCTCTCTTGACCTCCTTACCCTCTTCACCTCACCTCTCCTCCCCCCCCCTCACCCTCGTCAAAAGAAGCCTCTCACAAAACACCATGACTTACCACCGAATCAACATCCGAAACCAACTCAAAAGCTTCGTATGAATTTTATTATTTTTTTTTTTTTTTGTGGGGGAGGGGGTTACCACATCTGAGATATCTCGTTACGGTAGAGGCTCAGTGCATTTTCAACGCCATCTTCTTTGTGCTTTGGCTTAAAGTGAGCCAGGCACGTATTTTGCCAGTCTTTGAAGGGAGTAAATCGTGTTAGGAGTCCTTTGGTTGTTCAGGAGGTGGGAGGGGTAGGGGGGATGTGTATCTTGACGTGGAGGTGAACCAGGAAGGACAGACAAATCGTGGGTAAGAGTTGTACACTTTGCCTCAACGTGTATATATCAATCTTTCCTCTTCTTATTTACAACTAAAACCTTAACTGGTAAAAAATATATATATTAACCTCAATTTACCTACACTGTCGTCACCTTAACACTGTAAATATTAACTCTCCTTATTTACACCTGAAAAGCAGATGTATAAATTTCGCCTCTTACACAGCATCACCTCAGCGCTGTAAACCTTAACCTTTCTTAATTTACACCCGAGTCGCAGCAGGTCTTCTCTTACCCTTACCCCCCCCCCCCCCCCTAGACATAAAACCCCCTTCAGGTCTTATTTGGTAGGATTACCTGTAGGGGACGCTGCCAGGGACCCTAGAGTTACGACCCAGGGAAGGAGATGACCACAGCAAAACATCTTTAGTACAGCTCACAGATATGATTGAGTAGAGGGTGTCGCTTATTTTTCCATCACCTGAAGATTAGACACCCTAAAGTAGCCTAAACTGAAGATTAAACTCCCAAACAATAACCTAACCTAACCAAACCACCCCAGGTAATATACAGTACACTATGGGGGGGGGGGGCTAATCTACAGGTGATTTATTTTTTTTTGGAAGCTGTGTTTTACCATATTAATATTTACCTGAACTGATTTTTGATAAAGTCAAATTGTCAGAATGGTCGGCACTGAACTTGACCGCTTTTACTGTCTCAAATGTAACGTGAGGGACCCATTTACAGCTGGGTAAACAAGGAGTGCCCCGGGATCGAACATGTGACCCTTCGCTTCTGTTTACTCTCACGTCTGATTCATCATTCCTTTTACTCTCCTCTTCAAGTCATTCTCTTTGTTTTTGTTTTTCTTCTCTCTCTCTCTGTCTGTCTCCTTCCCCCTCCTCCAGTTCCCCCTTTCCTTCCTCCCCTTTTGCTTGACCTCTATTTATTTTTTCTTTTTCTTCATTTATCTGATGTTCCCTCACCCCTTCGTGTTATGTCCCCCTCTCTTTATCACTCCTCCGTGTCTCTTATATATTGATTCTTATCTATCTCCTCCTCTTCATCGTGCTGTCATCTCTTCTTTTACTTCTTTCTTTGTCTTTCTTTCGCTCTTTCCTTTTATCTTCATTTTCCTTTCCTTTTGTCTATCCATCTTTCTCATCATTCTTCTTTCCTCTTTTGTCTCTCTTTCTTCCTCTCCCTCCTCTCTTCCTTCTCCATTGGTTCCCATTTTTAATTCTTTTCACCTCACCCTCTCATTCATTCTCCTTCCCACTCTCCATCTCTCACTCTCATCCTCTTACCCTACCTCTCCTTCTCTACTTACATCCTTCTTCCCTCCCTCCTTTTTATCACCCTCCCTCCCTTTCTCCTTTCTTCCTACCTTCTCTCTTCCTTCCCATCCGCCCTTCCTCCATCAACCACTCACAACCATCCCAACCTCCTTTCCTCCCGTATATTAGCGTATGAGGAGGGAGGGAGGGAGGGAGAATGGACGCGTCTCCCTCCCTCCTACCTTCCACACTAACGTAGGAGAGAGAGAGAGAGAGAGGGAGGGTCTTCTACACGTCTCCCTGCCCCCCCCCCTCAGTGTTGACTCTACTCCGTTCTTTACCTACACGTTTCGGAGTATTTGTTATTAATTAAATGGTCATTGCAACTGAGACTGGCTGGTGTGTGGGGCGCTGTACACACTGAGGGTTGGTTTTTGAAAGTGAGGAAAACGAGATTAGTGTAATTTAGTGTTTAAAGGAGGCTGATAGTAGTGTGTGTGTGTGTGTGTGTGTGTGTGTGATCATAGAATATTATAACCAGACAACTTTAAAACACAAACATTACTAGAGTCAAATGAAGATCCGAAACATTAATATTACGACACATGAAACAAAAGCGCATCACATTGCCTTAAAGAACAGAGACAAAGAAAACGAAATACATTTATATTTTTCATGGATAATTAAAAAAAAAATAAATAAATTCTACAAAAACGAATCATCAATTACATCTTTATCAGTAAGGAGTTGGAAGCCTTACATCGTAGTATCTATAAATGGCAAAGTAAAACAGACTAACACTGGAATTAGGGAAAAAAAGAGATAGTTTTTTTTTATCATACATTAATCGTGTTTATATATACATTAGTTATAGAGGTTCAGATCCCACTTGGTTTTATTAAATATTAAATTCTGCCATCGACTTTTGAACAATTTTCGATCCTAACCTAACAGAATCAGACTAACTTAACCTAACCTAACCTAACCTAACCTAACCTAACGTGACCTAACCTAACCTGACCTAACCTAACCTAACCTAAACAGACCGACCGACCATAACCAGCCTAACCTAACTTAACAGGACCGCCCTAACCTAACCTAACCTAACCTAACCTAAACAGACCGCCTAAGCATAACCAGCCTAACCTAGATTAACAGGACCGCCCTAACCTAACCAAAATTAACCTAATCAGAACACCCTAACCTAACCTAATCTTACAAGACCGCTCTAACCTAACCTAACCTAACCTAACCTAACCTAACCTAACTTAACTAAAGATACCAAAACGAACAAAAGATTACGTAACCTAACCTAACCAAAAAAAGAAAATAACAAAACACCAAGAACAAATAAAAAGCAAAAACACTCCAATGACGATTATTTACCTCATCTGGTCTAAAAAAAAACAGCAACACACACACACACACACACACACACAAAACACACACACACACACAAACACAAACATCACCGCTTTAGTGTGTTTCAGTTTCTAAGACATTTCATTTCCAGCATCTTGGCATTATGAAAAATGTGTATATTTCTTTCCTCTGAACTTTCGTGTGTGTGTGTGTGTGTGTGTGTGTGTGTATGTGTGTGTGTGTGTGTGTGTGTGTGTGTGTGAGAGAGAGAGTTGTTGCTGCTGCTGCCAGACGTACAGTAGAGTAGGTAGAGAGCCTCAAACGACAGTAGGGACATAAGAGCTCCACTACAGCACCATGTAAATAAGAGCTCCACTACATCACCAGGTAAATAAGAGCTCTACTACAGCAGCCAGGAAAATTAGAGCTCCACTACAGCACCAGGTTAATAAGAGCTCCACTATAGCACCAGGTAAATAAGAGCTCCACTACAGCACCAGGTAAATTAGAGCTCCACTACAGCACCAGGTAAATAAGATCTCCACTACAGCACCAGGTAAATAAGAGCTCCACGACAGCAGCCAGGTAAATAAGAGCTCTACTACAACACCCGGTAAATAAGAGCTCTACTACAGCATCAGGTAAATAAGAGCTCTACTACAGCACCAGGTAAGAGCTCCACTACAGTACCAGGTAAGAGCTCCACTACAGCCCCAGGTAAGAGCTCCACTACAACACCAGGTAAGAGCTCCACTACAGCACCAGGTAAGAGCTCCACTACAGCACCAGGTAAGAGCTCCACTACAGTACCAGGTATGAGCTCCACTACAGCCCCAGGTAAGAGCTTCACTACAACACCAGGTAAGAGCTCCACTACAGCACCAGGTAAGAGCTCCACTACAGCACCAGGTAAGAGCTCCACTACAGTACCAGGTATGAGCTCCACTACAGCCCCAGGTAAGAGCTCCACTACAACACCAGGTAAGAGCTCCACTACAGCACCAGGTAATAGCTCCACTACAGCACCAGGTAAGAGCTCCACTACAGCCCCAGGTAAGAGCTCCACTACAACACCAGGTAAGAGCTCCACTACAGCACCAGGTAAGAGCTCCACTACAGCACTAGGTGGGAGCTCCACTACAGCACCGGGTATGAGCTCCACTACAGCACCAGGCAAGAGCTCCACTACAGCACCAGGCAAGAGCTCCACTACAGCACCAGGTAAGAGCTCCACTACAGCACCAGGTAAGAGCTCCGCTACAGTAGAGGATAAAGGAGGTGTCTCCTACCATCCCCAGCAGGTAAACATCTCATTATCTCACCTGTAAAGAAAAAAGATAATGTTAGTCAAACTTATTTCTAATTAATGATCTCAGACGTGGACGTTAATTAAAGGTGATTATATATCTAATTAATTTTTCTGGTGATGGATGATTTGTATGAGACAGACAGACAGACAGACAGACACAAACAGACAGGTATTAAAGCAGGTTAGAAAGTAAGGCAGAGTGACAAATAGACAGAGGCAAGCAGTGAGACAGGTAGAATTGCAAACAAACAGACGTAGATAATCAGATTGCAAGACAGGTAAACAGGTAAAATGACAGACAGGTAGGCGGGGAGAATGACATAGACAGAAAGACAGAAAGGTAAGAAAAGGATAGGAAGGCAAGTAGACAGACAGACAGACAGACACACACACACACACACACACACACACACACACACACACACACACACACGTTCTACATTGTTGCCATCAAATAATATGATAATTTAAGTATATTATTATTTCCTGTTGTGACTCAAATACCAGAGAGTTTAATATGACCACTACTACTACCACCACTACCACCACTACTACTACTACCACCACCAATTTTACCACCACCACTACTATCACTATTACTACTACTACCACCACCACCATTTCTACCACCATCACCACCACCACTACTACTACTACTACTACTACCACAACCATTACCACCACCACCACTGCTACTACTATCACCACTACTACCACCACCAATTTTACCACCACTAATACTACTACCACCACTACTACTACCACCACCACTATTACCACCTTTACTTTCCCCACCACCACCACCACCACCACCCTCACCATAACCACCACCACCCTCACCATCACTAACACCACCCTCACCACCACCACCACCACCACCCTCACCATAACCACCACCACCCTCACCATCACTAACACCACCCTCACCACCACCACCACCCTCACCATAACCACCACCACCCTCACCATCACTAACACCACCCTCACCACCACCTTCACCACCCTCACCATAACCACCACCACCCTCACCATAACCACCACCGCCCTCACCATCACTAACACCACCCTCACCATAACCACCACCACCCTCACCATCACTAACACCACCCTCACCACCACCACCACTCTCTGAAAAAATATACTCAGTATGCCAGGTGAAAAAATCTCCTTCAGGTAGTTAATTAAAAGTCGTTCTCGTCACTGGTTCACACACACGCTACCTTCTCTCCACACGAAGGTAGAGAGAGAGAGAGAGAGAGAGAGAGAGAGAGAGAGAGAGAGAGAGAGAGAGAGAGAGAGAGAGAGAGACTAGTACTTCACACACACACACACACACACACACACACACACACACACACACACATACACACTATTTCACCCCTCGTTTCGCCAGCATCGTGCGTGTGAATATAAGTCGTAATTTTGCCTTCAAGACTCTGTAGACCTGAGTCCATCTACGCTGACTTGTGATATTAGAGTTGAACCCATAGTAAGATATAGAGCTTTCAGTGACTCTATTTTGACCTTATATAGAGATTTATAGGGCTCTGTGTTTTCATGTTACATAGAGCTTTATATGGCTCTGTGGTTTGGCTCTATGTGGCTCTGTGTTCATACTGTATTGTAATATGATTGAATATTCGGGTCTGAGCTGTATCAAGTCGGATATTGTGAGCGGAAAATGCATATACATTTACATTTACTTTATATGGAGATCCCCTCTCTCTCTCTCTCTCTCTCTCTCTCTCTCTCTCTCTCTCTCTCTCTCTCTCTCTCTCTCTCTCTCTCTCTCTGTGTGTGTGTGTGTGTCATCATCAATCTTCCTCTCTTCCTCTTTCTTCATATTTCCTTCTTACCATGCTTTTGGAGTCTTACCTGTTCGTATGGGAGGAGGAAGAAAAAAAGGAGGAGGAGGAGGAGGAGGAGGAGGAGGAGGAGGAGGAGGAGGAGGAGGAGGAGGAGGAAGACAGATGAACGACGGCGTAAGGGAAAATAAACGAGGGGGAAGGAGTCACGGATAACGAGAGGCAGGAGGAGAGGGATAAAGGTGAAGGAGAGGAAGAGGAAGGAAAGGAATGAAGAGATACCTGAGGGAAAGCGAGAGGGATGAGAGGTAAGGGAGAACGGTGGTGAGAGAGGGAAGGGAGAGGTGAGAGAGATAGGAGAAGAAAGGGGTGAGGGGATGAGAAAAGAAGTGATGGAGGAGAGGAGATAAGTAAAGGAATGAAGGGAGAAGGGAGTGAGGGAGCAGAGAAGAGAAGTGAGGGGTGAGGAGAGGAAGAGAAGGGTGAGGAGAGGAAGAGAAGGGCGAGGGAGAACAGGATAAAGAAAATAAAGGAGGAAACAAATTATAACAGAAAGTAAAAGAAAACAGGAAAAAATAAAAGAAAAAATCGAAATAAAACAAAATAAATAAAGGAACAAATGAGAAAACAAAAGAGAATAAAAAAATAAAGAAAATATTAATAAAAAAAATTACGAAACAAATATATATAAATAATAAAGAGAAAAGGGGAAAGCAGCCCAGGAAAAAAATGTGGGGAAAGAAAGAAGGAAGGACAAAAAGGAAGGAAATAATGAAAGATGTAAGGAATGAATTAAACAAAAAAGGGAAAAAGGAAAAGAAGGAAAGGAAGGAGGAAAGCAGACCAGGATGAACAAAAGAAGGAAGGAAGGAAGGAAGGAAGGAAGGAAGGAAGGAAGGAAGGATCAGAAAAAGAAACATTGAATGCCAGATTACATGAACTTCCAAGAAACAAAACTATATCTTGTTTTTATTGTTTATATCAACATGAAAACGTAAGCCAGGGAGGGAGGGTGGGTGGGTGGGTGGGTGGGTGGGTGGGTGGGTGTTTGGGTGGGTAGGTAGGTAATTATTATTCAAGATATTCACCTGGTGTTGTTGGTTCAGCTACCTGGTAGTCTGAATAACTCATTGAAATGTTGAAAGTTACTAAGAAAAATGATCTTTGTTACATAAGATGCAAATAAGGTGTGTTGGTGGGTCTGTAATATTAAGTTAATATAAATTTGCTGTATATGTGTATAAGCGCCTGAATATTTAAGAATGTTTGCCGTCTAGTGAATGCTGTTGAGGCGTTTTCTTAATAATAGTAGTAGGAGTGAATGTTTTCTCTTGGGTGTGTTTAGAAGGTGGAAGAATATTAATAAATACTTACATAAATGTTTAGAAGAGCGGAACAATATTTATATCGCCTTACGATTTTGTTATTATAATGATATTTCTTTTAATGAATGTTACAGAGGGAGGAGGAGGGTGATTAAGGTAATAAATTCTAGACTTTTATGACTTTTTTATAATTTGTTTGTTGACATTCTGTGGGGGGGGGGGGGGCAGGTGTTGTGTTGACCTACTGTGGGGGAGAAGGTGTTGTGTTGACCTCCTGTGGGGGGCAGGTGTTGTGTTGACCTACTGTGGGGGGGCAGGTGTTGTGTTGACCTACTGTGGGGGGCAGGTGTTGTGTTGACCTAATGTGGGGGGGGGGCAGGTGTTGTGTTGACCTATTGTGGGGGGGCAGGTGTTGTGTTGACCTACTGTGGGGGGGCAGGTGTTGTGTTGACCTATTGTGGGGGGGCAGGTGTTGTGTTGACCTACTGTGGGAGGCAGGTGTTGTGTTGACCTACTGTGGGGGGGGGCAGGTGCTGTGTTGACCTATTGTGGGGGGGCAGGTGTTGTGTTGACCTACTGTGGGGGGGCAGGTGTTGTGTTGACCTACTGTGGGAGGCACGTGTTGTGTTGACCTACTGTGGGGGGGCAGGTGTTGTGTTGACCTACTGTGGGGGGGGCAGGTGTTGTGTTGACCTACTGTGGGGGAGCAGGTGTTGTGTTGACCTACTGTGGGGGGGCAGGTGTTGTGTTGACCTACTGTGGGGGGGGCAGGTGTTGTGTTGACCTACTGTGGGGGGCAGGTGTTGTGTTGACCTACTGTAGAGGGGGGCAGAAGTTGTGTTGACCTACTGTAGGGGGCAGGTGTTGTGTTGACCTACTGTGGGGGGCAGGTGTTGTATTGACCTACTGTGGGGGGCAGGTGTTGTGTTGACCTACTGTGGGGGGCAGGTGTTGTATTGACCTACTGTAGAGGGGGGCAGAAGTTGTGTTGACCTACTGTGGGGGGCAGGTGTTGTGTTGACCTACTGTGGGGGGCAGGTGTTGTATTGACCTACTGTAGGGGGCAGAAGTTGTGTTGACCTACTGTGGAGGGCAGGTGTTGTGTTGACCTACTGTGGGGGGCAGGTGTTGTATTGACCTACTGTAGGGGGCAGAAGTTGTGTTGACCTACTGTAGAGGGGGGCAGAAGTTGTGTTGACCTACTGTAGGGGGGCAGGTGTTGTATTGACCTACTGTAGAGGGGGGCAGAAGTTGTGTTGACCTACTGTAGGGGGGCAGGTGTTGTATTGACCTACTGTAGAGGGGGGCAGAAGTTGTGTTGACCTACTGTAGGGGGGTTGTGTTGTGTTGACCTACTGTGGGGGGGGGCAGGTGTTGTGTTGACCTACTGTAGGGGGGCAGGTGCTGTGTTGACCTACTGTCGGGGGGCAGGTGTTGTGTTGACCTACTGTGGGGGGGGGCAGGTGTTGTGTTGACCTACTGTGGGGGGCAGGTGTTGTGTTGACCTACTGTAGGGGGGTTGTGTTGTGTTGACCTACTGTGGGGGGGGGCAGGTGTTGTGTTGACCTACTGTAGGGGGGCAGGTGTTGTGTTGACCTACTGTAGGGGGGTTGTGTTGTGTTGACCTACTGTGGGGGGGGGCAGGTGTTGTGTTGACTTACTGTGGGGGGGGGGGCAGGTGTTGTGTTGACCTACTGTGGGGGGCAGGTGTTGTGTTGACCTACTGTGGGGGGGGTTGTGTTGTGTTGGGGAATACTTGTTACTGCATTTATTACCCAATGTTTACGACTGTGAAATGTATATAATTTGTATTATTATCATAAGAACTAATTTTTTTTCTTCTGTATGGGACCAAAGCAAGTGTCGGAGGCGGACATAACTGTCGCCCAAGGTGCGGAACACTATGCCAGGTAACAGACATTGTTGCGTCTGTGCTAGCCACTACCAAAATTTGCACTAGCTGTGATTGTGCGAGAAACAACCGACCATGTGTGGTTTGCAGAAAGGGAAACAATTGTCGGAACCCACATGGCAGGGAGCCGACACAGGAGGCCACAGTGGATATCGCCAGGACCCAACCGCCCGATGATATCCTAAATGATAGCAGTGAGTCTACTCAACCTGAAAATGTAGAACCAATAAACGCTGCTCCAATTGTAGCAGATGTCCAAGAGGTGAATGTCAGACAGCCACCACAGTGGAATGGCATGTCGATGGAAAATGCGGACATATGGGTTAAAGAAACTTACTCAGAAATTGTCATGTGGTCGCCAGCTAACCTCTTTGAACCACCAAAGAAATGATTCGGGAGATGACTCGTCTCATAACCGAGTACACTCAGGACTGCTTCCTTGCCCCTTTAGCTCTTCAAATACTGGCAATAATACCACATCTATTCTGTCAGAGGACACACACAAAGACTAAGCACAAAGAAAATGCGGCAGCAATGAAGAGAAGATTAACAATGTGGCAGAATGGGGCCCTTGATGATCTCCTATGTGAAGCAAGAACACTGCAGGAGAGACTAAAATTTATAGGAGACGGAAAGCAAAACACCGATGACGTTGCAAGAAAGTTTGGAAACAAAATGCGTGTGGGAAAAGTGTCTTTGGCGGTAAGATCTCTCACAGAGGAATCATCCGGTGGGGTTCTGCCAATAAACAGAGAGACATTAAAACAACTGAAAGAAAAACATCCCCCTGCAAGTGAAAACGAAGGCATCAGGTTCCAGGGTGACTATATCCCACCGAATGCTGTCCCGTTCGAGAAAATAACAGGAGGGATGGTGTGGAAAAAAGCACTGAAAACTCAGGGAGGGGCCGGCCCTTCAGGCCTGGATGCAAACGGTTGGAGAGTCATCCTCAGCACTAACAAGTTTGGCCCCGTAGCAAGTGATCTCTGCACTGCCATTGCCGCCCTTGCAAGAAAGCTGGCATCCTCGTGCTGCCAACACCTCCATGCTCTGACGGCCTTCCGCCTCATTCCCCTGGATAAGAATCCAGGATGTAAGCCTATAGGGGTGGGGGAAGTGCTGAGGCGGATCATCGGAATATGCATAATGGAGGTGGTAAAGGATGATGTCAGGGCAGCAGCAGGGAACCTGCAAGTTTGTGCTGGCCACCAGGCTGGAGGGGAAGCTCCCATTCACGCCATGAGAACGATATTTGAGCAGCGTGATTGTGAGGCCGTTCTCCTGGTGGACTCTTCAAACGCATTCAACATACTTAACCGCAAGGCTGTACTGCACAACATCAAGATCAAGTGTCGAAGCTTTGCAATGTATGTTAAAAACTCCTATAGGAATACATCAGACCTCTATAAAGTAAACATCAAGGCTCTAAGAGGTGATACCATCATACAGTCAACTGAGGGAACAACGCAGGGGGACCCTGTTGCAATGGCAATATACGCAATAGGCCTATCAGTGCTCCAACACACAATAAAATTTGAAACAACTGAGGTCAAGCAAGTGGCGTACGCTGACGACCTTACAGGAGCAGGAAAAGTGGAGGACATAAAAAATTGGTGGGACCTGATAACATCACGAGGCCCACAAATAGGGTACCACCCAAACGCCAGCAAGTCCTTCTTCATTGTGAAGCCAGAACATTATGAACGGGCAATGGAGGTGTTTGGTGAAAGTAAGGTCAAAATAACTAAGGATGGCCAAAGACACCAAGGCGCAGTAATCGGCGCGACGGACTTCAAGACCAAGTACGTAACGGGAAAGGTGACTGAGTGGGTTAGGGAAATCCAAGCTCTGTCTGAGATTGCTAACACAGAGCCACATGCGGCTTTTGCGGCATTCACCCATGGAGTCAAGCATCACTGGAGCTACCTGATGCGCACTATCCCTGATATCGGACCCCTCCTCCACCCTCTGGAAGAAGCTATCAGCGTCAATTTCATTCCCAAATTAGTGAAACACACTCACTTAACCCCAGCAGAAAGATCACTCCTTGCACTACCACCGAGACTGGGAGGAATGGGACTGACCAATCCAGAGGAGATTGCTGCCACCGAGCATCAAAACTCAGTTAAGCTCACGGCAGCCCTCAAGGACCACATAATAGCTCAGAGAGCAACAGGGGAGGTTGATACCAGTGAAGTAAACAAGATTCGAAGGTCCATTACGACAGAACGACAGCACAGCCAAAGTGATTAGTTGCAGCAACTGTTGCTGCAAGTGCCAGAAAATTTGAAAAAAAGTAGCTATAGCGCAGGAGGTGGGCGCCTCGAACTGGTTAACTATGTTACCGATAAAGGCAAATGGTTTCAGTTTCAATAAACAAGAATCTACAGATGCCAATACTCTAAGTATGGTAGGCCAGTAGAAGGTTTGCCCTCCCAATGCGTGTGTGGCTCTTCCTATGACGTCGATCACGCCATGGTGATATGTTGAAGGAAATCTGCCATGATGTCAGGGTAGAACCGACCCTCCTTCCATTGGACAGTGAGAATTTCCATCATAGGACTTCAAACACATCCAACGAAGCCCGTGTTGACGTCAGTGCTCGAGGATTCTGGACGCGGGGACAGCGAGCCTTCTTCGACATCAGGATTTTTGATCCCATGGCCGCATGTCACCGTAACTTAGCTCTTGATGCTGCACACAAGAGGAACGAGAACGACAAGATAAGGGCATATGGGGAGAGAATTCAGAAGGTTGATCAAGGCAGCATCACTCCTCTAGTGTTCACAACCTCTGGTGGGATGGGACCAAGTGCAAGATGCTTCTATGCCAGACTCGCGGAGGTGCTATCCGAACAGAAGCAGCAGCCTAGAAGTTATGTTACAGCCTGGATGAGATGTCGACTGTCCTTCTCTCTCCTTAGGTCGGCTTTGCTCTGCCTTAGGGGAACGAGAGCATCGGCCTCAAAGCCGACAACAGTTGCAGATATTGACTATGAGGCAACAGTCACTGAATGCCGCATAGATCTGCAGCTCAACTAACTCAACACAGCTAGGATAGCTACTTATGTACTAGGATATTTAATTTTAAGGTAATAAAATGGCGGCGAAGGTATGGCTATAGGGGGAGGATGGAGGCCATATTATGAAGAAGAAAAAAGTAGTAGTAGTAGTATTGCTCCTACTCAGTCAGGTTCGCATCTCTAACTACAATATCTAATCACCTTACTCTTTATACCTACACCTTGAGATCGGAAACACTTACCCATAACAACCTCAACACCTGTTATGGTTTATCACAACAAGAGAACAAAGGTATTAGACATAAATTAAACAATAGTAACCACCTTGACTGAATGTAGGCTAACAGTATATATGCAGTATGTTGGTGGGCAGGAGCAACAAACTGTAAGATTCCCAACTCAAAAATTCACGTTTGCAATATTAATGTTTCAATCGTGACAGGTGAGTAAGCTTACGGTTTTAGACAGGTGAACCAGGTGTTTCGTACTACAGACAGGTGAGATAGTCAGCTTAAGGTTTTAGACAGGTGGACCAGGTGGTTCGTACTACAGAGAGTTGAGATAGTAAGCTTAAGGTTTTAGACTGGTGAACCAGGTGTTTCGTACTACAGACAGGTGAGGTAGTCAGCTAAGGGTTTAGACAGGTGGCCCAGGTGTTTCGTACTACAGACAGGTGAGGTAGTCAGCTAAGGGTTTAGACAGGTGGACCAGGTAGTTCGTACTACAGACAGGTGAGGTAGTCAGCTAAGGGTATCAACAAAATCCTTCTGGCTACATTACGATAAATTGGACCAGAATCGTTGAAACTTTCTTCCCATTCCTTCTACTGTACATTCCATTATCTCGACTAATTTTACTCTTCCTCCCTTCTTCCTTTTCCCATCTATTATCTTCTTCCATGTTTTCCAGTCTTGCTTCCTCCTCTTCCATTTTATATCATTATCCTCCTCTTCCTTCCTCCCCTTCCATAAACTTATCTCCCTCTCTCTCTTTCTCCCTTCCTCCTCTTCCATTTTCATTATTCTCCTCCCCTTCCTCCCTCCCTCTTCCATTTCCCTTAACTTATCTCCCTCTCCCTAACTTCCTCCCACTTCCATCTCTCTCGCCTTTATCTCCTCCTTCCCCTCTCCCTCCATCATCATGCTGTTCCACTCACACGTTGCAGAATAAACAATTATTTTTTTGTGTCTGGACAAAACAAGAATATGGCACTAGTGTGTGCGTTTTAACACACACACACACACACACACACACACACTTTATATATGACTACTGGAGATGTTCAGTTATAAGAAATAATACACCACTTGGTTATAGTCTTAATGTCTATATTATTTATCCTCTCTAAATATAACTGACTCTTCCATAGAGTGTTTAAGTGGAGTTTAGGTTCTCCGAAGGTAAATAAATTCATCTATTACGAATTAATTTTCTAGAAAACAACAAAAAACTTTAACAATATTTAACTTTCTTAAAAAAAAAGAGAAATATATATATACTATATATATATATATATATATATATATATATATATATATATATATATATATATATATATATATATATATATATATATATATATATAAACTGATTTTTTTAACCAAAAACCTTCACTATATACAAAGTATTTTCTCAGATACAATTTACTCTTCTTCCTCCAAAAGAAGAAAGAACTTAATCTAACAAAAGACAAAACAACCTACTTTTATATCTAAAAACTAAATACTTGCTTTTGTTTACTCAGAAAAATAGACTCGACACAAACACTTGAAACACGATGGTTGAGGTAAATTTCGCGGCGTTCTGAGACTCCCGTAAGTTTAATCCCTCTTTGTGATGAGAGAGAGAGAGGTCACCCGGCTGTCACCAACACCCACACCAGTGTTTATCTGATGCTGGTCGAAGGGCACTCACTCACCTCTCACTTCCTCCTCCTCCTTTCTCCTCGCATCCCCTTTCTCCTTCTTACCCTCTCCTCCTCATTGCTCTTCTTCTCCCTCCTCACACTCTCGCACTTGTTCCTCCTACTCCTACTCCTTCCTCCTCCTACCCTCTCCTCGCTGCCTTCTCTCTCTCAAGAGCGAAACCTTTTTGAGTAAGACTCCTGAACCAAGAGTCTTTAAAAGCCTCATCGAGTCTCTCTCTCTCTCTCTCTCTCGCTCTCTCTCTCTCTCTTCTCTCTTCTCTCTCTCTCTCTCTCTCTCTCTCTCATCTTACAGAAGAATTCAGCCAACCAGACAAATTATAGACAGAGATAATGCGGACGTCATCATCTTGGCTAAAATAGTTACACTTGACCTGATAAATGTGTGTGTGTGTGTGTGTGTGTGTGTGTGTGTGTGTGTGTGTGTCCTCTTCTTTATTCTTCTCGCTGTCTCCTGCTTATGTTCGTAACACAGGATAGTTTAAACACACACACACACACACACACACACACACACACACACACACACACACACACACACACACATTACACAACATTCATACTTCCCAAGCTCACCTATGCCTCCCCCACCTGGTCTTCCTCCCTAAATGCCACACAACGTAAACACCTAGAAAAAGTGCAAAAGAGGGCATGCAAGATTATTCTCTCCTCTTCCTACTCCACATATCAAGAAGCGCTCAACACACTGACCCTTTCGACTCTCACTGACCATCACCACGACCTCATCTGCAAATTTGGTAAGAAGCTTCTACACCATCCCCGACACCGGCTCCTACTACCACCTGAGATCCCTTGTCCGAGAATTGCTGTTCGACACCACAACCGCATCCAGCCCATACGTGCACGAACTGATCGCTATAAGAACAGCCCAGTCCCAACCATTGTAAAAATTATCAATAACTTGTAATAAATCAGTGTATTCACTCTCAGTAAACACTGCTCCTTACACTGTCACTATGTTGAAATGAACTGTAGTTTGAGCTTTTCCCCATCTAGTTATTATATGTCTCATTTGTGTCACTTATGTTACTTGTATATTATTTGTAATTCGTAACCCATTCCCCAAATATGTAACTGTATATTTTCAGCCTTCTGGCTGCCAAGCTCTTTCAATAAACCGTTAATTATTATAATTATTATTATTACACCTCAGTCAATCGGTTTAATACATTTTTGGATCACATGAAGTTTAAGACAACCCCAGTTTAGGTTAGGTTAGGTTAGGTCTGAAAAACTTACTTTCACCAAATGAGACATATACAGTGAAACCTCTATTTAACGGACTATATGGAGAAGAAAGTCCGTTATATCGAGAGTCCGTTACATGTGAAACCCCCACTTAACGGATTACATGGAGAAAGAAATCCGTTATATGGAGGTTTCACTGTAGAGGTCACTCAAGGTCGAGTCTGTAATGAAGAGTAATGAACATAGGGGAGATTCAGGTGTACCGGGAATGAAGTGTTAAAAATATAAGGTTAATTAGCAGACGCACGTGACACCAGGTATTTCTCATAACACTCACCAAGTCACGTTGATATCATATTCTCCTCAGGTCTCTTGTACTTCAGTGAGAAACATCATATAGTTTTTTACCTATGGTCTATATAAGTACATCCGCGTCACGTATTGTAAGGTTAATATAGTTTATCAACGAAAATAGTGTGGTCTTTGAAGGCTAAACTAGGATTCTCAGTAGTAGGGTAATATGATCGCTCGAGGCAGGAAGATGAAAAGCGACCCCCTCCCACCCCCCCCCCCCCCCCAAAAAAAAAAGTTATGAAATAAATTTGAAGATAATAAGAAATTTAACAAATACACCTGAAACCTAATATATCACTGTCATTTGTTGTGTTTAGTTTGTGCAGCATATAACACCTCTCCTGTTTATTGAGGATGAAGGGATTATTATTATTTTTGTTTCAAGTACAGTTTAACGTAATCAAAATCCAATTATGAGTAGAACTTTGTTGTTATTGTTACTGAGATGAGAGAACACGTTTAGTAAATACAGAATTTCATGCATTTAGATCTCAATATAAATGTGATGTTATGAGCACCAGGTTGGAGGTCGTCTCACTCAGAGGTAAAAATATACGTAGGAATTTCTGAGAATCTGTACAACTGCTGCTGACAATAGTGAGAAATGTGACAACACACACACACACACACACACACACACACACACACACACACACACACACACACACACACATACGAGGACAAACACTTGTTGCACTGGTTGATGTCACACTAATACCACTCACTCACACCACTCACTCACACCACTCACTCATACCACTCACTCATACCACTCACTAATACCACTCACTCATACCACTCATACATCCAAAGTAAATAATTCTGCCATATACACCTCTCAACTAACTCAGGTTACTAATCTTACAGTACAGTCAGTGGCCGCTTACTATGCGTAATGTGTTTCTGAAAACTTGTACAATACATTAACCGAATATACTGTACGTTAAGCGGATACTGACGGTACTATGTCTACGTTGCATAATGTAGTTTTATATAAGGTGCAAACTATTATAATGTAGATCTATTAGAAATATTACATTCCTTGAGTATTTTAAAATTAATTATGCATAATATATGGTGTTAATAGTCGCGTCTTCTGAGTTGTTCTTGATGAAAACTATTTCACGTCTTGCCTCTTCAGGAGTCCTTTAACCCTTTCAGGAGTCCTTTAACCCCTTCAGGAGTCCTCTTACCCCTTCAGGAGTCCTCTACACCTCGCTGGTTTATTTAGGGGAGATTCTAATCCTGATTTAAGTCATTATGAATAATAGCACTATTTCATATGACGAGTAATTGCAGTGTCAGGTTGTGCAACGGTAATTATAATTTGATGTTGTTGATTACAATAATTTCTGTCTTCAACTACTACGGAAATTAAGGAAGTACTGTAGGTAGGTCTTCAGACTAGACAATTATCAGTAATTAGTACAAATAAGTTTCCTAATTATAATATATGGGAATTTATATCAATGGGAATCACCTGAAGATTAGCCCTCCATACTTTGTTCACCTGTTAATTAAACACCCTAACTTTACCTGTGAGGTGAGCTTATATTAAGTTAGCATTACAGTCGTTAATCTTAATATAAAAACAAATTAAAGTGTTTACTCTTCAGGTGACCCAACGTCTTCTTATCTGTAAGGGTTGATGCTTCTCTTACCTGTACCCATACATAAAGGATATATCTACCTGTAGCCATAATTCAGAATAGTATGTATACAGTATCATTCCCGTCATATTATTCCAAGTTTTCCCTCACCTCACCCACAGCTGGTATAGACGGCTATAACTCACAACAAAGTCCATTTTTTTTCCTACCGGGGTGAAATTAGAACATTGTATTGTTGAGCTAAATTATAGGAGCAGCACCTTACATCATCTCTTGTAACGGGAAGTTGTCATGGGAATAAGGGAAGGAAGGAAGGAAGGAAGGAAGGAAGGAATTAAGAAAAAACAGGTAAGCAAGGCAGGAAGTTAAGAATGATTGAAAGACGGAAGGAAGGAAGGAAGGAATTAAGAAAAAACAGGTAAGCAAGGCAGGAAGTTAAGAATGAATGAAGGAAGGAAGGAAGGAAGGAAGGAAGGAAGGAACGAACGAACGAACGAACGAACGAATGAAGGTAGAAATCAAGAAAAAAACAGGTAAGCAAGGCAGGAAGTTAAGAATGAATGAAAGGAGGAAGGAAGGAAGGACGGAAGGAAGGAAACAAAAAGCATACAAGTAATACAGGAAAGAATGAATGAATGAATGAATGAAGCAAGCAAGCAAAAAAAGCAAGGAAGGAAGGAAGGAGAAGGAGGGGGGGTTAGGTTATGGTGAAGGGAGGGGGGTGATGATGTAACAAATTGCATATAGTTCTCTCTTACTTGCTACGTAATCATGCTTGCAGCCGACTTCCCTTCCTTAATATACCAAGGTTTTTCTCCTTCCTGCTTAGTCAATCCCTCCTCCCACCTTATGTGGTGTGTGTGTGTGTGTGTGTGTGTGTGTGTGTGTGTGTGTGTGTGTGTCTTATGGCCCAAGTCCCAATATATTTTCCCCTATAGTCCTCCCACAACAGGTCTCCCACAACAGGTCACCCACAACAGGTCACCCACAACAGTTCACCCACAACAGGTCTCCCACAATAGGTCTCACACAACAGTTCACCCACAGCAGGTCTCCCACAACAGGTCTCCCACAACAGGTCTCACACAACAGTTCACCCACAGCAGGTCTCCCACAACAGGTCTCCCACAACAGTTCACCCACAGCAGGTCTCCCACAACAGTTCACCCACAGCAGGTCTCCCACAACAGGTCACCCACAACAGGTCACCCACACCCACAGCAGGTCTCCCACAACAGGTCTCCCACAACAGGTCTCCCACAACAGTTCACCCACAGCAGGTCACCCACACCACCAAGGGAGCTTCACTCGGCTGGTCGATGGCGTCGCTGCAGCCACAACAGGAAACCATCTTGATACGATGAGACGTGCTGCCTGGGTCCTCTTCCTCCTCCTGACGTGTCTAGTAACTCAAGAGGATGATGAGACGTGCTGCCTGGGCCCTCTTCCTCCTCCTGACGTGTCTAGTAACTCAAGAGGATGATGAGACGTGCTGCCTGGGTCCTCTTCCTCCTCCTGACGTGTCTAGTAACTCAAGAGGACGATGAGACGTGCTACCTGGGCCCTCTTCCTCCTCCTGACGTGTCTAGTAACTCAAGGGGACGATGAGACGTGCTGCCTGGGTCCTCTTCCTCCTCCTGACGTGTCTAGTAACTCAAGAGGACGATGAGACGTGCTGCCTGGGTCCTCTTCCTCCTCCTGACGTGTCTAGTAACTCAAGAGGATGATGAGACGTGCTGCCTGGGTCCTCTTCCTCCTCCTGACGTGTCTAGTAACTCAAGAGGATGATGAGACGTGCTGCCTGGGTCCTCTTCCTCCTCCTGACGTGCCTAGTAACTCAAGAGGATGATGAGACGTGCTGCCTGGGTCCTCTTCCTCCTCCTGACGTGTGTAGTAACTCAAGAGGACGATGAGACGTGCTACCTGGGCCCTCTTCCTCCTCCTGACGTGTCTAGTAACTCAAGAGGATGATGAGACGTGCTGCCTGGGTCCTCTTCCTCCTCCTGACGTGTGTAGTAACTCAAGAGGACGATGAGACGTGCTGCCTGGGTCCTCTTCCTCCTCCTGACGTGTCTAGTAACTCAAGAGGATGATGAGACGTGCTGCCTGGGCCCTCTTCCTCCTCCTAACGTGTCTAGTAACTCAAGAGGATGATGAGACGTGCTGCCTGGGTCCTCTTCCTCCTCCTGACGTGTCTAGTAACTCAAAAGGATGATGAGACGTGCTGCCTGGGTCCTCTTCCTCCTCCTGACGTGTGTAGTAACTCAAGATGACGATGAGACGTGCTGCCTGGGTCCTCTTCCTCCTCCTGACGTGTGTAGTAACTCAAGGGGACGATGAGACGTGCTGCCTGGGTCCTCTTCCTCCTCCTGACGTGTGTAGTATATAAAAATATCTATGTAATTATCTATTTGTTTCCATTTCTCGATTTCCGGTGCGGTGGCTGAGAGGATAGAACACTCGCCTACTCTCCTATTTTACGCTGGTTTGAATCCGGGGTACCCTTAGTCCACCCAGCTGTGAATGGGTACCTGAGACTGCTTCACTTTGCAAAACATATTATCTTATATAATGAAATAGTGACGGTGATTTACTATCAATATTTAAGTGATGGGTAATTTAGGTGATTATATAATGATTATCTATAATGAATATTGATTGGAATTCGAAAAAAATGAATAAGTAATCAAATATAGGATTT
This sequence comes from Homarus gammarus, assembly GCA_958450375.1. NCBI lineage: Eukaryota > Metazoa > Arthropoda > Malacostraca > Decapoda > Nephropidae > Homarus > Homarus gammarus. Next base: position 4,118,425 of record CAUDMG010002538.1, read on the forward strand.
TTATCTTGGCATGTTTACGTTTCATAATTAACTATTTAAAAGTCTCAATTTCATGATAGATACTTAAAATAGGAGTATATATATTTTTTTAAAGTAAATACTGAAGAAATAAAAGTTATTGAATTACATATAATAATTACTTTGGCATGAACAAAAAAATTTCCGCTAGGATTTTAAGGCTCGTGAAGTGTTGTTTTCAGAAGTGATTTTCCTCTACAGCTGTTCTTTACACAACCCACCTTCAGTATATCTCCAGGTAGGGGGAAACATTTAATGACGAACGAGAAACTTTGAGTATCCTGGGATATTACATAAACAATTCGGCTCAGCAAACATCTCGTCCTAAGAAGTACTGTGTAAAAAAAAAATCCTTGGTCTTTGGTAAATATAACATCACGAGGAGGTGGAGGAGAATAAGGAGGAAGAGATGGAGAATGAAGATGAGAAGGAAATAAAAGAAAAGGGGGGGAGCGGAGAAGTAAAAGGAAAGGGAAGGAGGAGGAAAAACAGAGAAAGAGAAGGCAGAAGAGAGATAGAGAGAAGAAAAGAAGAATAAGGAGGAGAAGGAGAGGGAAAAGGAGGAAGAGGAAGAAGAGGATCTCGACAAACATGGAAACACCAGCAAACAAACAAACAAACATACAACCACGACAAACACAACACATAAGTCTTAAGACCATGATATATGGATATGTGTGCCGGAGACTACCAGCTGTATCCACTGTAAGAGGCGAACACAACACTTACTTTACATTACTACCTTGTTAAGTAAAGACAACACTTACTTTACTACCTTGTTAAGTAAAGACAACACTTACTTTACTACCTTGTTAAGTAAAGACAACACTTACTTTACTATCTTGTTAAGTAAAGACAACACTTACTTTACTACCTTGTTAAGTAAAGACAACACTTACTTTACTACCTTGTTAAGTAAAGACAACACTTACTTTACTACCTTGTTAAGTAAAGACAACACTTACTTTACTACCTTGTTAAGTAAGGACAACACTTACTTTACTACACTTACTTTATGTTATGAATATATTTTTGAAAATTGATACAAGAGTTCCTTCACAAAACATGTCTGACCTAACCTAACCAAACCTAACCTAACCAAACCTAACCTAACCAAACCTAATCCTAGATGGTGACCCAGTGTTCTATTTATAACCTGGGTCAGTTCCTCGTAAGCCTGACCACCTAAATTAAAAGCAGCACCTTATGGCAGTCCCCTTTTTAGTGAATAATCTTAAAAAAGTTGTACGGGTTTTTCTTAAGGATATGTCCCTCGGGGCGCCCCTAGTCAACCTAACTGTGAATAGGTACCTAACTAACGTAACAGCTGGGAAGAGAAGGCGGTATAGTGTATTGTTGGTGACACTATACCTACCTTGAATACTGGGTTCTTAGTTTATAGTGCGTAGTAGGCTATAATATATTTTTATTTTTTTTTTTTTTTGGGGTGGGGGGGGAGTTTATGATAGGTGAGTGTTTGTTTATGTAATTTGACGTATACAAGCTGAAAGTCTTGACTCATAGAGGAGGCAAAGAAAGACTCGTGATTGTCTGTACAGGTTATTAATGGATTGTATAAGGGGGGGTTAAAAGTTTTCTTGGTTTGCCTATTCTTGTCTAGTCGTCTCTCTGTCTCTCTCTTTCTCTCTCCATTATTCTTCCTTGTCGATATAAATTTTTCTAGTCCACTCTCTCGGCTTCTTTTTTCTTTTATATTCTCTCTCTCTCCCTTTCTTCCTTCTCCCTTACCTCTGTCTACCTCGTCCTCCCTCTTCTTTGCTTCCTTCCTCTTTCTGTCTTTCTCTCTTCTTTCCTCCCTCTCTCTCTCTTACCTAACTATGCTTCCTGGTTCACTCAAACATTTTCTAGTCGTCTCTCGTAATTTTTCTTGGCTGTCCTTTTAACACTGAACTGGAGATTAACGTGCCATTTTTAACCTCACCAACACTATGTATATTTTTTTATACGTATTTTAAATTAGTATTATTGTTCTATCCTTTTTTCCCCGTTTGCGTCCTCAATTTTCTAAGCGTTTATTCTGCCTTTTTTTTTCGATTCTCCCTTTGTCTCTGATCCGGAAATCCATCTACCAGTCTTTTGTTTTTATTTACTCTGTTGTTTTAAAGTTGCATATTTTTATTTTATTTTTTTTATTATTTTTTTTTTTTTAGTATTACCTATTCTCATTTTCTTTACGGTTTTCGGATTTGCTTTGCATTTTAAGTTTATTCTTATTTTCAGTTTGTTTTAGTTTTTCGTCTTTTTTCTCGTAATTCCAATATTTTTTTTTTATTTTTGTTAATGTTTTCTTATTTTTATTGTTTATTCTAGCACTTTATTTTTTTTTATTTTTTCTGCTTTCCTTCTTTTTTCTCTCTTTTTATTTTCTCCTTGTTTTAGTTTATTTTTTCCTCTTCTTCAGTCTTTGTTTTTTTATTCTCTCATTCGTAAGTCCTTCAAATTTTGTCTAGTTTCACATTTTCAATATTTGGTGCCGCCTTCCGTAACTTTTTTTCTTTATATTTTTTTTTTCGTAAATTAAAATAAAAATTAATCTAAACAAACTTGTATCATTCACCCATTTGTTTTTAATTTTTCTTCGCTTGATATATTTCCTTTTTTTTTCATCTGTTCCATTTGCTTCGATTCTGTTTCTTATGATTCCTTCACCTTTCGTAAACAAAGCCATTCATAAAATCCTCAATTAATTCCATTTTTCTCATTTCTTTATCCATTTCTATCTGTTTTTCTCTCTTCTCTTTCATCATTTTTTCTCAGGATCTAAAATACGTCGAGTTTTTTTTTTCTCCTCTTCCTCCTTCTTTATTCTCTTCTTTGCAATAATTCTTTTACTTTATGTGATCATCTTTCTCATTCCTTCTGATCTTTATTGACATTTTCTCTACATTTCATTTTCAAAATTTTTTCTTCCTTGTCTTTTTCTGATCCATAATTCTCGTTCGTCGTTTTTCTTTCGTGTTTTCTATTATTCTCTTTCTCTTTGTCTTTTTTTCTAGTTTCTTTTTAAGTTACTCCTTTATTCTTTTATTTTTCTTCCCGTCTTCTTTCTTCCATTGGTCTCCTTCTCTCTCTCTTATTCCCTTTCTTCTCAACACCACCACTTTCTTTCCCTTACTCTCCCCATTTATCTTTCCCTGCTTTCCATTCTCTTCTCCTTTCTCCTCTTTTTTTCTTGTCCTATTCATCCCTCCTTTCACCCGCCCCTCTCTCTTACTTTACCCTGTACACATCTTCTTTCTCTTCTTCTCCTTTCCTATCCCTTCTTCTATACTTCCTCTCCCTCTTCCTTGTCTATCCTTAATTCCTCTTCCCTAATCCCATTCCCATCACCTCTCTCGCTCTCTCTCTCATCTCCGTCTTACTCCTTCTCTCCTTCGCATCCTCTTTCTAACCCTCCCTACTTCTCTCCCCACTCCTCTCCTCTTCTCTTCCCCTCCCTACTCCCTCTTTCTAAATTCTCCCCTTTCCCACACCTTCATTTCCTTCCTTACCACCTACTCCCTCCTCCCAACTCGTTCCTTTCCTCCCCTCCTTTTTTCCCTCCTCTCCATTCCTCCTTCCCTCCCCTTCTTCTTTCCCTCCTCTCCATTCCTCCACCCCTACCTTCTTCTTTCCCTCCCCTCCATTCCTCCTTCCCTCCCCTTCTTCTTTTCCTCCTCTCCATTCCTCCTTCCCTCCCTTCTTCTTTCCCTCCTCTCCATTGCCCCTCCCACCCCTTTCTTCTTTCCCTCCTCTCCATTCCCCCTCCCACCCCCCTCTTCTTTCCCTCCTCTCCATTCCTCCTTCCCTCCCCTTCTTCTTTCCCTCCTCTCCATTCCTCCTTCCCTCCCCTTCTTCTTTCCCTCCTCTCCATTGCCCCTCCCACCCCCCTCTTCTTTCCCTCCTCTCCATTCCTCCTTCCCTCCCCTTCTTCTTTCCCTCTTCTCCATTCCCCCCTCCCACCCCATTTCTCTTCCCTCCTCTCCATTCCTCCTTCCCTCCCCTTCTTCTTTCCCTCCTCTCCATTCCTCCTTCCCTCCCTTCTTCTTTCCCTCCTCTCCATTTCCCTCCTCCCACCCCATTTCTCTTCCCTCCTCTCCATTACCACCTTCCCTCCCCTTCTTCTTTCCCTCTTCTCCATTCCTCCTTCTTTCCAATTCTTTCCCTTCTCTCCCTACCCAAGAATCCAAGGGACAGGGCTCGTTAGGGCCATTAAGGACTGAGGAAGGAGAGTCACACCCTACTTTACCTTCTGCAGGAGGCACTGGTCAGGGAGGGGAACTAGCGCTGAGAGAGAGAGAGAGAGAGAGAGAGAGAGAGAGAGAGAGAGTAGAATATAAGGGGAATTTAAATCAAGTTGTTTATGGTCGAGTTAAGGACAATTTTGGTGAGTCCATGTACGTCAGAACTCAACCTACAGAGTCCATGAACGTCAGAACTCAACCTACAGAGTCCATGAACGTCAGAACTCAACCTACAGAGTCCATGAACGTCAGAACTCAACCTACAGAGTCCATGAACGTCAGAACTCAACCTACAGAGTCCATGAACGTCAGAACTCAACCTACAGAGTCCATAAACGTCAGAACTCAACCTACAGAGTCCATAAACGTCAGAACTCAACCTACAGAGTCCATAAACGTCAGAACTCAACCTACAGAGTCCATGAACTGAAAGAGACATTTAAAACACGACAACAAGAAACAAACAAACACAGGCACAAATATACACAAACAGAAACAAACACAAACAAAGGCACATAAATACACAAACAAACACAAACAAAGGCACATAAATACACAAACAAACATAAACAAAGACACAGACATACATAAACAAACACAAATAAACTCAAAGTGATACAAGCAAACTTACAAAGAAACACACAAAAATAAACAAGTGTGTGTTGATAAGTGTGTGTTGGTAAGTGTGTGTTGGTGAGTGTGTTGGAGTGTGTAAGTGTTTGAATGGTTAAGTCACGCGAGGTAGGAGGTGGTATTAGAGTGTGTGTAGAGGAGAGTGACGAGTGTTTGTGTGTGTCAAGTGTGTGTGTGTACTGTGATCAGAGTGTGTGTGTGTGTACTTGACGGTATGTGTGTATGGGAAGGAGGCGCGTCTTGGTGTGTACACAAGGTAGGAGGAGGAGGAGGAGGAGGAGGTAAGATGATTTAAATGGATAGAGACGAAAGTTCTAGAATGAATATATACTTTCTCTCCCTCACCATCACTTTCTCTCCCTCCTTCACCATAATTTTCTCTCTATCTCTCCCCTCTCCCTCCTACACATATCACTATCTCCCCATAATTTTCTCCCTCCTTCAAACACCATTACTTTCCCTATCTCTGACTCACAATAACTTTCTCTACCTCTCCCTCACCATCATTTTCTCTCTATCTCTTCCTCCTTCACCAATCACTATCTTTTCATCACTTTCTCTCCCCCCCCCTCCCCCTCCTTCCTTCACCATTACTTTCTCTGTTGAAGATGCAATTTCAACTTGCTCGGCTCTGCTATTGTTCTTGGACGGTAAATCTTGCTTCTTCTTGATGTTTTTGTACCCGTGTGAGGGGCAATACTTCTCTTAGGTGGTTGTCTAAAGGAGCTACCAGGGAGGAGATTAAAGATTTACCTGTTATTCATATATTTAAGGTAATCGTCTAAAGATAGTGTTATGTAATGTGTTTTGTGATATTTTCTATATATGTTTAAGGTAATCGTATTTATGTTATTACCTTTCTATATTTTTCTTGTTATTTGAGCGTAATGTTATCTGGGAATATTTTTTTAAAGTTTACAGTGTTTAGTGTAGTAATTTAGTGGTTAGCATACTTGTCTCGTAATCAAGTGATCTCGGGTTCGATCCCCTGGAAAGGTGAAATCATGATCAAGCTTCATTACATCATTTGCCTCTTTCTATTCAACACTATTAGGGAACAGGACTGAATCGATTTAAGGATTCCAAAATAATAGTTTATCAGTGCACTTGGGTGAATTGTTCGGTCTTCCTGAGGTCTTCGTTGACACTGGGTCATGCAACTCGTTAACTTAGGATGTGGTTGTTGTGTTGGCGACAGCTTCTACACCTTAAACAAATTTACACCTAGATGGCCTAAGTCCCGGTTAGCCTCCAACACCTGGGACAGCAACCTTTAGTAAATAATAGATGTGAAACACTTTTAAAAGGATTTTGAATAAATCTGCTGGCGTTAAAAATCCGATTAAAAAAGCCTTTTATGTAGGATAATTTTCTTGTTTCTATAACATTATTTGTTGTTTTAAATCTCTCTTTTTCACCTAATGTTTGCGTGGGATATATTTTTGTGAATAATTTTATTGTTTTGTCATTGTTGTTCTAAATTCCTTTTCTGTGTAGAATTTGTGTTCTCTTATTATTATTGTTGCTGTTCTTGATGTTGTTGTTGTTGTTGTTGTTGTTGTGGTTGTTGTTGTTGTTGTTGGTGGTGGTAGTAGTAGTATTGTTGTTGTTGTTATTGTTGTTGATACTGTTGTTATTATTATCATTGTTGTTGTTATTAATGTTGTTGGGGGTGGTATTGTTGTTGTTATTATTGTTGTTACTGCTGCTATTGTTGTTTTTGTTCTAAATTCTCTTTCTTTGTGAAATATATTTGTTCTCTGTTTTGTTGTTGTTGTTGTTGTTGTTGATCTGGGAAGGGGGGGGGGAGTTTCAATATGCATGACGTAGAATATATATATATATATATATATATATATATATATATATATATATATATATATATATATATATATATATATATATATATATATCTACCTCTCTCTCTATATTTTTCTAACCTGGGTATTATTTTCTTTACTTCATCTGCTTTCGTTAGCTCTATGAATGCATGATCTGACTCGGTGACTGACTGACTCATTAAGTGGCTAAATGACTGACTGACCGGTTAAATGACCGACAGGTTGGTTCATTGACTGGCCGAGTGATGAACTGATTGACTGACTGACTGACTGACTGATTGATTAACTGGTTGGCTAAAAGACCAAATGCCAAACTAACTGACTCGTTGACTGACTAATTGACTGACTGACTGACTGACACTGACTGACTAACTGACTGACTGAATGACAAACTAAATGACTCATTGACTGACTCATTGACTGACTGACTGACTGACTGATTGACTAACTGACTGATTGACCGACTGACTGGCTGATTGACCGACTAAATAGGTATAATCCATTCATGTGTTAAACGAGGTATGATAATAATAATAATAATAATAATAATAATAATAATAATAATAATAATAATACAAAACATGAAATAAAACGGCCTTATAAACTTAAAGAAAACAACACATAAAAACACTAAAAACAGCCTCCACCAACACCGAGTAAATACGTAAAAATCGCAGAAGAAATTCGAAGCTCCAAAACAGGGAAAAACGTGATGAAAATGTACGAAAATAAAAACAGCGAAGGTAGAATATGAAACAAATGAACACGGGAATAACTAGAAAAAAATGTATAATGAAAACAATTGTCATAAAAATATTGGAAGAAAATGAAAAAATAAAACAATATAGAGATTTATTATTGTCTGAAATTCTGAAGAAAAAAATAATACAAAAATGAAAATAAAATCCAATGACTAAAAGATATGAAAAAAAAACACTGAATATTTAAATTATTAAAAAAAAAAAAAAAATAATAAATAAATATATATATATATATATATATATATATATATATATATATATATATATATATATTTCTATAACTTCAGTACAAATAGAAAAGAAAAACATTCATTAAAATAGTGTAACTACTGTATATTAAAGGCAAATCAAAATTGTTTCCTTTAAATATAATTAAAAATAATCGCCCAGTAAATAAAAAAAAGGATAGAAAAGACATTTAAATTATATAAAATAAAATAAAATACAATATAATAAAATAAGATAAAATATAATAAAATATAAAATAAAATAATATAAGATAAAATATATTATTTAAGAAAATAAAGACCCACAGATTAAAGAGAGAATAGACGGCAGAAAAGGAAAAAAAATATTTAAATTAAAGAAAACTGTTTATATGAGAAAAATGTATATGAACTGATATGCACTGTTTTATATAAGATATAAGAAATTATATACAAACCGATATTCAATTTCTATATATGACAAAATAAATATTACATAATTAATATAAACAATTCGAAAAAAGAAATAATAGAAAATTAAATAAATTGTTTATATACGAGATAAATTATATATAAACAGTTTATATAATACAATATCAAGCAGTAACCTCCAATATAAATGACAACGTTCCTACACTATTTCTCCTTCCTCCTTACAGCAATTCCTTCCCTCCTTCCTCCTCCCTCTTTCTCTTTCTCTCCTGCACTTCGTTCCTTCTTGCACTTCCTTCCTTCCTTCCCTCCCTCCTCCCTCCCTCCCTCCCCCTTCCTCTAACACCCTTTCCCCCTTCCCACCGCACTTTCTCTCCCTGCCCCAAACACCGTCCTCTCTCTACACTCCCCTTCGTCCCCAGTACCTCCCAACCTCCCCCACCGGCCTCCAGTACCTCCCAACCTCCCCCACCGGCCTCCAGTACCTCCCCACTACCTCTTCCCTTCATCATCGCGGCTCGGTCAGGATTATGTCGTTTATACCGGCTGAGGTTTTGCTGTTCTTTCCCCTCACCTTACCTGTGTGTGTGTGTGTGTGTAGGAATGTGGAATAGATGTATGTATGTAAATGTATGTATGTATGTATGTATGTATGTATGTATGTATGTATGTATGTAAGAGGAAGGTCCACATATATTCTATTCTCTAACAACTAGTGAACAGTGAATTTATTCTAAGGGGGGGTGGCTTAGCTTAGGTTAGGTTAGGTTAGGTTAGGTTAGGTTAGGTTAGGTTACGTGAATAACGATGAATCATGCTAATGATTGATTCCAGCAGACTAAACACTCTTATTATGAAGCTGTACTGTACATTAATTTCTTTTTATTATTCTTTAATCAATAAATTTATTGATTAAAAATAAACGTCTAACGAACGGACAAATGAGCAAGAAGGCATTATATTCCTCTTATTTTTAACCTTACCTGATCTAACATAACCTAACCTAGCCTAGCCTAACCTTACCTATCCAAACCTAACCTAATCTAACCCACCACCACTTTCACCATCACCACTACTATCACCACCACCAACAGCATTATCACCACCACTACCATTATCACCACCACTACCATTATCATCACCACCACCACCACCACCACCACCACCACCACCACCATCACCACCACCACCACCACCATCACCACCACCATCACCACCACCACCATCACCACCACCACCACCATCACCACCATCACCACCACCACCACCACCATCATCATCACCACCACCACCACCACCACCACCACCATCACCACCACCACCATCACCACCATCACCACCACCACCACTACCATTATCACCACCACTACCACCACCACCACCACCACCACCACCATCACCACCACCACCACCACCATCACCACCACCATCACCACCACCACCACCATCACCACCACCACCATCACCACCATCACCACCATTGATCAACGCTAAATGGAGCAATTGGGATCCCAGCAACTACCTCATCGGACCTTTCCAGTGATCTTGTGGGGAGCTTATGGGGGGGAGTGGGGTGCTTATCGGGGAGAGGAGAGGAGAGAGGAGTGGGGAGGATGGGAGGATGAAAGAGTAGTGACTGGGAGGATGGGACAAGAAGGAGAGAGAAATTAGAAAAGGGAAAATAATTTAGAGAGAGATAGAAGGGGGAGAGAGATATTGAAAGAAGGATGAGAAGTGAGGGAGAATGAAGAGAGAAGATGAGAGAGAAGTGAGAGTAGAGTGAAAGGTGAGGGAGAGATGAGAGGTGAGAAAAACAAGGAGAGTGATGAGAAAAGAGAGAGAGAGAGAGAGAGAGTTAGTTCACCTTCCTGTGTTGTTGACTTACAGGTGATGAGGTCTGGCCGGGTCCACTTTCTTTAATGTACTTTCTCTCAACTTTCTATTTCTCTTAAATCACTTTCTGTCCTTTCCTTCTCTTAAATTATATCATCCGTTTCATCATTATTTCTCTTTTATGTTACTTTCTTTAATTTACTTTCTCTTTTTCACTACTCTACTCCCCCTTTCTTTAGCTTTGTATTTAATTATTTTATCTATCCATTTCTCTATTCGTTCCTTTCATATTTTTTTCCCAATCTATCGACTTCCTTTCCGTTATTTCATCCACTCTCTCTCTCTCTCTTCATTTATTTTATAACTAATCCTCTTTCTTCCTATTCCTCTTTATTTTCTTTATCACTATCTCTAATTCATTCTCTCTTTTTTAATTTTCATCTCCAGCGTTTCTCTCTCGCCTCTATCTAAAAATATATTCTTCAATTCTCTATCTCTCTCTTTTCTTTTAATTCGTTTTCTCTATCTATGGCTTTATCTATCTTCTCTTATTTTCTTTTTTTATTTTCTCAATTTAGGTTTTTTTATCTATCCTTTCATCATCATCATCTACTACTACTACTACTACTACTACTACTACTACTACTACTACTACTACTACTACTACTACTACTAATAATAATAATAATAATAATAATAATAATAATAATAAGATAAGATATTTATTATTATTATTATTATTATTATTATTATTATTATTATTACTATTATTTTATTTTTATTTTTTTTTTTTTGGGGGGGCCGCCTTTTTTTTTTACTACGAATGGGAATGAATTTATCCATATTGCTTGTATGCATCAGTATTTTTTGCATACATTTGCGAATTCATTGAGTATTTGTGAATATATGTATACATTTTTGTAAGACTGGGTGCATTTTTGTGTATATTTCTGTACAAATCGCTATTTTTATCTATGTTTGCGTATAAATGCGTAATACTGTATTTATTGTATTTATGCGTATATATATGATTTTGTTTCATGGGTATATTGGCATTATTTTTTTCCGTATTTTTGCGTATATTTCATTTTAGGCGTACAATGGCGTGTAAATTTTTGCGTATATTTCATTTTAGGCGTACAATGGCGTGTAAATTTTTGCGTATATTTCATTTTAGGCGTACAATGGCGTGTAAATTTTTGCGTATATTTTCGTATACAGTATTTGATTTTCTATTAAGTGTTTCACGACGCATACACTTTTTCATGTAGTTCAATATATTTAACTTCCTTTCAAACGATCATTGGGGCGCTGTTTTGGGACGTATTTTTGGCGTATATCTGTATTTGATGGCCTTATTTCGTCAAGTATTTTGCCTTGTGTTTAGTTATATCAGTACCCGTGTGAGGGAGGGAAGGAGGGAGAGAGGGAGGGAGGAGTTGAAGCTGAAACATAACACCTTTTGTCGTGTAAACCTTTGATACTCTGACTCCCCCCCCCCGCACCCCACCCCTATTGTTGCTGCTATCTTTATTCGTCTTTATTTCTCCCTATTTATCTTTACTTATCTCTCTCTCTCTCTCTCTCTCTCTCTCTCCTCACCTCTCTCCACCACTCTCCCTCCTACCCTCTCATTATCATCCTTCCACTTCCCCTACCTTCTCCCTCTCCCACACACTAACCTCCTTCTCCCATTCCCCCCATTTCTTTCCCCATTTCCCCCCTCATTATGATACACTCACCTGTACTTCATCAGCATCACAGGTATAACCAACATAATAGTCAGTCGACGAGGCTCACCTGTAATTAGAGAAACAGTTAATTAATGAGGCAAAGATAGAGGGGTGTGTGTGTGTGTGTGTGTGTGTGTGTGTGTGTGTGTGTGTGTTTAGTTTACATTATTATTATTATTATTATTATTATTATTATAGTAGTAGTAGTAGTAATAGTAGTAGTAGTAGTAGTAGTAGTAGTAGTAGTAGTAGTAGTAGTAGTAGTAGTAATAATCTATATTTTCATCATTAGTAGTAGTTGTGTCTTTGTTACTCTTATAAGCATAGTTATCATACCTGTCAATATTACAACTAGATTTATCATTCATAAAATAAAATTAAGACAACATACGTAAACTGTGACAGCAAGGATTTATATATTCCCAAAATAGGTCAATTATCCCTACTCCTAATAGGGCCTAACCTACCCTGATTATAACCCGCCTATTAAGACTGAAGGCCCATTAGGGAAGAGACGCACTGATAATCTGACTTAATTTACCTGTACAATCCGCCCACCTGTGGAGTAATGCCATGGTTATTTTAATATTATATAAAGGTCAGTTCAATCTCTCTCTCTCTCTCTCTCTCTCTCTCTCTCTCTCTCTCTCTCTCTCTCTCTCTCTCTCTCTCTCTACCAACAGCCCATGTGCGGATAATTATGGACATGGCGACATAGCTGTCCAGGTAAAGTCCAGGTAGCTTTAATATTAGATAAAGTTCAAACAAATTTATATTTATGCTCGTCTGGTGACATAAGTGATACTCTCTCTCTCTTTCTCTCTCTCTCTCTTTTTTATTCTTCAGCTGTTTTGACCTCAGAAATCTCAGAAATTTCTCAAAATACCACAACCTTCTTCACACACACCTGAGCCAATAGACAGGTAATGACACACACACACACACACACACACACACACACACACACCTGAGCCAATAGATTTGACCTAACTTAACGTTAACCTAACCTAACCTAACCTGACGCTAACATAAACAAACCAAACGCTAATCAAACCTAACCTAATCTACCTTAAGCTACCCATAGGATACAAAAGTCCATTTATTCCTCCTTTTTCTACCGTCTATTTTCCTGTCTGACGGATAAACAGGTAATTGCTTGCAACACCTGTCAACTTAGAGAACACAGCAGAGAGAAAAAAAAAAAGAAAAATCACATATCTCGAGACAAGATCATATACCATTCCTATATAATGTACTCAGGAAATGTGATATATAACCGATATACTGTACATGAATATACGGGGATATATCAGGATATTTCTAGATATAACGCTGATGCACAGTATATGTCAATCAGTATACCCGTTGAGTGAAGAGTAGATATTGTTGGTAAATCCAGAATGTTTTTGTGGATAAAAGGATTACATATAGATTGGATTTACGTAGTTAGTCATAAAATTATGCATAATTAAGGTTAAGTGATGAATTTACCTGTATATAGAATGACTATAGAACATATTTAAAAGTCCACAATGGATTACCTGTAAAATATTAATTATATGCGTATAATTAAAGGTTTACAATAGATTTACCTGTAAAATAATTATTAAAGACTATAACTACTACATGAGTCAGGTACAAGGTGTGTGTATATACCCAGGCATTAAGCCCTTCTGGAATGCAATTAGTGGAGTGTTTTGGGGGGAAGAACTGGTGGTGTATGTATGTATGTATGTATGTATGTATGTATGTGCACTATTTGAGAATCTTCCTTATACATAAATAAAACAGACATACTGTACTGACAAACTAAAAACATTACACACACACACACACACACACACACACACACACACACACACACACACACACACCTCCCTCGTCCCTCAAAGAATTAAGGTATTCATCATTATCTTACATTACGAGTTAAATTTATTACAGTTTAATGAATCACAGGAAGATCCTACTGTAATCCTCACACGAGCGGCGGTGTTGGTGATCAAGGGAGAGTCTTAATAATGTTATGTATTACGTATAAATCCTCACTTGACATAAATCACTGGTTTTGTTGTTTAGTGTAATGGTGGTGGTGTCAAGGGGGGGGGGGGCTCGTAGTGATGGGGTCATTAATGTAGGTGGTAGGTGATAGGTGGTAGTGTTTGTGGTACAGGTGGTGCTGGTATTATTACTGAAGAAAGTAATAGTGGTAGTGGTAGCAGTAGTAGTGTAACAGCACCATTTGTATTATATAAATATTTACTCAAATGTATAATACCAAATTATTCATTAAGTTATTCAACCATGACTCAGATGTTGATGTTATGAATTGCTGAGGTGACAGTACCTCCAGGGAGCGAGCGAGGGCAAGCTGAGGTCAGCGCATGTCAGCAACAACATATCTGACGCATTTCCTCTTGGAGGCCTGTTCGCTCTCTCTCTCCCTGGGTCAGTGACAGAGACTCATATCAGTTGTTACCCAGTGAACACCTCACTTAAGTGTTCTCCTATAAGTGCACTAAGACACTTCCCTTAGTAGAGAAGGTACAATATATTCTCAACTGAACTCAGTACCTGTGAAACTATATTTTTCTACAATAAAGCAAAACCACTGTGTGACCAACACAGTAGCAACACTAGTACAGAGGTTAGTACAGTGTGACAATTAATTAATGTACACATTTGTTTTGTTAATTGTTCTATAAAGAAAACATAACTCCGGGATACCAAATATTTAGAAGAACACAGTATGGAAATATTGGTGAAGTTTACACTTCTTCATTTCTTGCCATAAAAGTAATGCAACAAGGCAAATGTTGCAAGAGACTTTCCAGATCACCTTATCTCAAGATTTGGGGACATTCTATCCCCTGCTCTTACATCCCCACATTATTTTCATGGGTCTACTTAAAGTCCAGAAAGTGTGAAAACATTACACTGAACTGAAAGACATCAGAAATAAAATAAGTCGGATTTCTTCTGAAACACTTCAACAAGTTATGGATAACTTCTTCAGCTGCCGTGAATGCATGCGTTCTAACAGAAGTTATTTGACATCAGTCATTTTTAAGAAATGAAGAAGTGAAAATTCACCAATATTTCCCTACTGTGTTCTTCTAAATAGAAACTAAACACAGACCATCCCAACTTGTTCCTCAGAGCCACTGAGACACAGCTAAGTAAAGACATTTCCATGTACACTTAACCACTAAAGTTTATGAGAGGTCACCTGAGATGTGAGTGTGAGGCTCTGGCAGGTGTTGAGAGATAACGAGCTGATACAGGGAAAATATCTGACTCAAGACGATGTGATGTAATGTAGCTAATACCTGTGTTCCGGTGGGGTGAGAGACACATATCTAGCAAACACCTTAACCTAGCCTGACCTGACCTAACCCAACCTAACCTAACCCAACCTGACCTAACCCAACCCAACCTAACCTAACCTAACCTAACCTAACCCTAACCTAAACCTAACCTAACCCAACCTGACCTAACCCAACCTAACCTAACCCAACCTAACCTAAACCTAACCTAACCTAGCCTAATCTACTTCAACATAACCTATCCTTCCTCTAATCCTATCCAACCTAAACCTAACCAAACTTTCCCTAACTTAACCTAATCCAACATAACCTAACCTACCCTACCCTAACCTAACCTAGCACTGTCTTTAAGTCCCTCTTTCTAGTTAACTCACATACATACACAGATACACACACCTACACACAAGAAAATTTCTATTATTTCCAGGTATTAAACCTTCCTTCCAAACCCTCTCTAATTTAAGTGCGGACAAATGAACGGTAGTCACAAGATGAGCCGACACACCAAAATAACCTACGAGCCTCAATAAACACTGCGAACTCCCTTGTTACAGGTAATCTAATCCTGCCAGAGAAGTATCCGGTTCCACAGACGCGATCCTGATCCCCTTCTGAGCACCGCCTTAGAATTTCAATGTTGCCTTTGTGGCGGAGGTGACGATCGGGATTTGCCGCAGTGTTGCCATAGCAGATACGAGGTCCTGAAGGGAGGATATACTGTTTATAAATTGATAGATTGTGATGGCAATATTACGTCTTTGTTTCGGAGATGTTGAATTAGATTATATATAAAGAGTATTAAAACATTTCTGTATACATTATCCATATAAATACACATAAATATATCGGTTTAGACCTAGCAATACACACCCCACTAATCCTTCAGGTGTTTGTAGTATACTGAAAGAATCATTTACTACAGGTGTTACAAGAGATGATATTCTGTTGATGTTACACACACACACACACACACACACACACACGGAGAAGTGAATAACCAGGTGATAAGAAAGGGACAAAATAAAGGAGAGAGAGAGAGAGAGAGAGAGAGAGAGAGAGAGAGAGAGAGAGAGAGAGAGAGAGAGAGAGAGAGAGAGAGAGAGAGAGAGAACGTGTGTGCCCCAATTTGATTTTCCAATTTCATTCTCCTTTCTCGTCCTCTTTGTCTGTGTCTCAGTCTGTCTGTGTCTCAGTCTGTCTGTGTCTCAGTCTGTCTGTTTGAGAGTCGGTCTGTCGTTCTGTCTTTTTTCCTGTGGTTTTTTTATGTCATTTTTACATATATGTTTTTCCTTGTATCTGTGTACGCTGTGTTGTTCTATATTCGTCTTCTGTCTCTTTTTAATTTATCTCTTTTTCTCTCACACACACACACACACACACACACACACAGAACTATCGACACTCGGCTCCGAAATTTACCAATAAATTCTCTTGACGGTAAAATTTCACAAGATATTTTGGTTCAATTGACTTCATTTTGAAAACTTATTAAAAATTCAATATCTGGTAAAGGAATTCTAGTATGCTATTTTTTTTTTTTTTTTTTTTGGCAAAGTTCCTATTTTCTCACTTGTCAATTGATTGGTGAAAAAATATGTATCTTTCGAGTATGTTAATTTTCGTCATTTTTTTCCCCAAAGTCTGTCTATATGTCTGTTTCATCTGTCTAAGTTTGTCTGTTTGTCTGTCTATGTTTGTGTGTCTGTCTGTGTGTGTGTGTGTGTCTATATTTTTCTGTGTCTGTGTTTATATGTTTGTTTGTCTGTCTGTCTATCTATCTGTGTCTGTCTATGTTTGTCTGTCTGTCTGTCTGTCTCTGGTTCGTCTCTCTGTCTCTATCTATATATATTGTTTATCTTTCCTGTCTACCTTGCTTACTTCTCTGTTTGTTTCTCTGTGGTCGTTGTCAAGTCTGTTTTTTTCCCAGTCGGTCTGTGCTTGTTTGTCAGTCTATATCTGTCTGTCAGTCAATGTGTCTTGTCAGTCTGCTTCTCTGAGCCACATTAGACGTACAGGTAAACCATATTAGA
>CAUDMG010002538.1:4145478-4160478 GCA_958450375.1 Homarus gammarus
GAGGTGTTGTTGCTAGTTGTTGTTGTTGTTGTTGTTGTTGTTGTTATTATTGTTGTTCTTGTTGTTATTGTTAATTAATAATTATTGTTTGTTGCTTTTGTTATTGTTATTATTTTCATTATTTTCAATTACAGATTTACCGAATCGTACAGAGTAAGATGTTAGATGGGGGTAAACTTGTCTGTCTGTCTGTCTGTCTGTCTCTCTGTCTGTCTGTCTATCTGTCAGTGAGTCACTCTTATCATCTCCCCATTTTCTCTCACTTAAACGCTCCTGTCTGTCTGTCTTTCTGTCCGTCTGTCTGTGGGGGGGATGGAGGGGGGGATAGGGACGCGTGGGAGGTATGAAGAGAAAGAGGAGAGAAA
This sequence comes from Homarus gammarus, assembly GCA_958450375.1. NCBI lineage: Eukaryota > Metazoa > Arthropoda > Malacostraca > Decapoda > Nephropidae > Homarus > Homarus gammarus. Next base: position 4,145,844 of record CAUDMG010002538.1, read on the forward strand.
AGGAAAAAGGAGGAGAGGGGAAGAGGAGGAGGAGGGGGAAAAGGAGGGGGGGGGAGATAGTAGTGGGAAGTATGAGTAAGAAGAGGAGGAGAGGGAGAATTGAAAGGATGAAAAGTGAGTGGGAGGAGGAGAGGGAGAAGTGGGATGTATGGTTGAGAGGTGAAAAGTTAGTGTGGGCGGCGCAGTGTTTTTGGAGGACCGAGGAGTGAGGAGTGTGACTGTTGAAGGAGGTGAGGAAGTTTATGGGGGAGAGAGAGAGAGAGAGAGAGAGAGAGAGAGAGAGAGAGAGAGAGAGAGAGAGAGAGAGAGAGAGAGAGAGAGAGAGAGAGAGAGATAATAAACATCGACTTTTGAGATGATCGTCGACAGAAAACATCTAAAATAATAATCAATAATAATAATAAATTTTACCACACCTTTAGTTCATCTCTTTTTTTTCTGTAATAACTCAACACACACACACACACACACACACACACACATACACACACACACACACACACACACACACACACACACACACAGTAAACTCCTGCTCTTGAATAAATATTAGAAGTGCCGGAAACTTTTCAAACTTCATCCTTCAAATGTATAAGAAAACAAGTCACTCAGGCGTTCTGCTTGATATTCCTCGAAATTCATATTTTTCTTAGACTTTTGGTGACGAAAATTCTTAAATTGGGTGCCCGGAGTTTGGTAGGAGAGCTAGAGAGGTGAGGTGGGTGGTGTAGGAGAGGTGAGGTGGGTGGTGTAGGAGAGGTGAGGTGGGTGGTGTAAGAGAGGTGAGGTGGGTGGTGTAGGAGAGGTGAGGTGGGTGGTGTAGGAGAGGTGGGGTGGGTGGTGTAGGAGAGGTGAGGTGGTGGTGTAGGAGAGGTGGGGTGGGTGGTGTAGGAGAGGTGAGGTGGGTGGTGTAGGAGAGGTGAGGTGGGTGGTGTAGGAGAGGTGAGGTGGTGGTGTAGGAGAGGTGAGGTGGGTGGTGTAGGAGAGGTGAGGTGGGTGGTGTAGGAGAGGTGAGGTGGGTGGTGTAGGAGAGGTGAGGTGGGTGGTGTAGGAGAGGTGGGGTGGTGGTGTAGGAGAGGTGAGGTGGGTGGTGTAGGAGAGGTGAGGTGGGTGGTGTAGGAGAGGTGGGGTGGGTGGTGTAGGAGAGGTGAGGTGGTGGTGTAGGAGAGGTGAGGTGGGTGGTGTAGGAGAGGTGAGGTGGTGGTGTAGGAGAGGTGTGGTGGGTGGTGTAGGAGAGGTGAGGTGGGTGGTGTAGGAGAGGTGAGGTGGGTGGTGTAGGAGAGGTGAGGTAGGTGGTGTAGGAGAGGTGAGGTGGGTGTGTAGGAGAGGTGAGGTGGTGGTGTAGGAGAGGTGAGGTGGGTGGTGTAGGAGAGGTGAGGTGGGTGGTGTAGGAGAGGTGGGGTGGGTGGTGTAGGAGAGGTGAGGTGGGTGGTGTAGGAGAGGTGAGGTGGGTGGTGTAGGAGAGGTGGGGTGGGTGGTGTAGGAGAGGTGAGGTGGTGGTGTAGGAGAGGTGAGGTGGGTGGTGTAGGAGAGGTGAGGTGGGTGGTGTAGGAGAGGTGAGGTGGTGGTGTAGGAGAGGTGAGGTGGGTGGTGTAGGAGAGGTGGGGTAGGTGGTGTAGGAGAGGTGAGGTGGGTGGTGTAGGAGAGGTGGGGTGGTGTAGGAGGTGGGTGGTGTGTAGAGAGGTGAGGTGGGTGGTGTAGGAGAGGTGAGGTGGGTGGTGTAGGAGAGGTGGGGTGGGTGGTGTAGGAGAGGTGAGGTGGTGGTGTAGGAGAGGTGGGGTAGGTGGTGTAGGAGAGGTGGGGTAGGTGGTGTAGGAGAGGTGGGGTGGGTGGTGTAGGAGAGGTGGGGTGGGTGGTGTAGGAGAGGTGGGGTGGTGGTGTAGGAGAGGTGAGGTGGGTGGTGTAGGAGAGGTGAGGTGGGTGGTGTAGGAGAGGTGAGGTGGGTGGTGTAGGAGAGGTGAGGTGGTGGTGTAGGAGAGGTGAGGTGGGTGGTGTAGGAGAGGTGAGGTGGTGGTGTAGGAGAGGTGAGGTGGGTGGTGTAGGAGAGGTGGGGTGGGTGGTGTAGGAGAGGTGAGGTGGTGGTGTAGGAGCGGTGAGGTGGTGGTGTAGGAGAGGTGAGGTGGGTGGTGTAGGAGAGGTGAGGTGGGTGGTGTAGGAGAGGTGAGGTGGGTGGTGTAGGAGCGGTGAGGTGGGTGGTGTAGGAGAGGTGAGGTGGTGGTGTAGGAGCGGTGAGGTGGGTGGTGTAGGAGAGGTGAGGTGGTGGTGTAGGAGAGGTGAGGTGGGTGGTGTAGGAGAGGTGAGGTGGTGGTGTAGGAGCGGTGAGGTGGTGGTGTAGGAGAGGTGAGGTGGGTGGTGTAGGAGAGGTGAGGTGGGTGGTGTAGGAGAGGTGAGGTGGGTGGTGTAGGAGCGGTGAGGTGGGTGGTGTAGGAGAGGTGAGGTGGGTGGTGTAGGAGAGGTGGGTGGGTGGTGTAGGAGAGGTGAGGTGGGTGGTGTAGGAGAGGTGAGGTGGGTGGTGTAGGAGATGTGGGGTAGGTGGTGTAGGAGAGGTGAGGTGGGTGGTGTAGGAGAGGTGAGGTGGGTGGTGTAGGAGAGGTGAGGTGGGTGGTGTAGGAGAGGTGAGGTGGTGTGTAGGAGAGGTGAGGTGGTGGTGTAGGAGAGGTGAGGTGGGTGGTGTAGGAGAGGTGAGGTGGGTGGTGTAGGAGAGGTGGGGTGGGTGGTGTAGGAGAGGTGAGGTGGGTGGTGTAGGAGAGGTGGGTGGGTGGTGTAGGAGAGGTGGGGTAGGTGGTGTAGGAGAGGTGGGGTGGGTGGTGTAGGAGAGGTGGGGTAGGTGGTGTAGGAGAGGTGGGGTGGGTGGTGTAGGAGAGGTGAGGTGGGTGGTGTAGGAGCGGTGAGGTGGGTGGTGTAGGAGAGGTGAGGTGGGTGGTGTAGGAGAGGTGAGGTGGGTGGTGTAGGAGAGGTGAGGTGGGTGGTGTAGGAGAGGTGAGGTGGGTGGTGTAGGAGAGGTGGGGTGGGTGGTGTAGGAGAGGTGAGGTGGGTGGTGTAGGAGAGGTGGGGTGGGTGGTGTAGGAGAGGTGAGGTGGGTGGTGTAGGAGAGGTGGGGTGGGTGGTGTAGGAGAGGTGAGGTGGGTGGTGTAGGAGAGGTGAGGTGGGTGGTGTAGGAGCGGTGAGGTGGGTGGTGTAGGAGAGGTGAGGTGGGTGGTGTAGGAGAGGTGGGGTGGGTGGTGTAGGAGAGGTGAGGTGGGTGGTGTAGGAGAGGTGAGGTGGGTGGTGTAGGAGAGGTGGGGTGGGTGGTGTAGGAGAGGTGAGGTGGGTGGTGTAGGAGAGGTGGGGTGGGTGGTGTAGGAGAGGTGGGGTGGGTGGTGTAGGAGAGGTGAGGTGGGTGGTGTAGGAGAGGTGAGGTGGTGTCTCTCCTTGAATTATGTTAACTTCATCATCAAAACATCCTGTAGCTCTCTCTTTCCAACACGGTTTTGTCACCGGTACACAAACAACCTTCATCAGCCACACAGAATAAAACACCATTTTCTCCTCGCACTGAAATATTTCTTAGACTCTCTGATCCTCTCACCGGCATCTCTTTCAACCCCAAACTAAAGAGTCTCCAATCCCGAGTTTTCTTAACGTGTAGAGGGTCAGGAGACAGCAAAACAGGGTCCAGCTCTCTTTCATCACCTCCCTCCCGACAATTCAACACTGACGACTCCGCTTTCCTCGTATGGTCGACTGAAACACCGGAGGTTGTATAGAAAACTTGCCAGGTCAAACGGGTGAAGGGGGAGGCCCTCTCTACCTGATGCAGGACCTTGTTAACCATATATATATATATATATATATATATATATATATATATTATATATATATATATATATATATATATATATATATATATATATATATATATATAAAACAAAGAAGTATGTCTGTTTGCGTGTGTCCGCACGAGAATCTCGGAACTACTTTACCGATCTGTAGTGATGATGAATGGTGTTATATGTAGTGATGATGGATGGTGTTATATGTAGTGATGATGGATGGTGTTATATGTTGTGATGATGGATGATGTTATATGGAGTGATGATGGATGGTGTTATATGTTGTGATGATGGATGATGTTATATGGAGTGATGATGGATGGTGTTATATGTAGTGATGATGGATGGTGTTATATGTAGTGATGATGGATGGTGTTATATGTAGTGATGATGGATGGTGTTATATGTTGTGATGATGGATGATGTTATATGGAGTGATGATGGATGGTGTTATATGTAGTGATGATGGATGGTGTTATATGTAGTGATGATGGATGGTGTTATATGTTGTGATGATGGATGATGTTATATGTAGTGATGATGGATGGTGATATATGTAGTCATGATGGATGATGTTATATGTAGTGATGATGGATGGTGTTATATGTAGTGATGATTTGACAATAAAATAATAACAATTTAATGATAAAAAAAATATACTTTGCTGTACAGTTGTAGTGAAAAACATGGTGGAACTAACATACACCGTTAATGAACTATTGATGGAAGAAGAAGTTTTGGGGACTGAACAGTGAGACAATGTAGAGCCTCCCGGAGGGTGGCGTCCTACCATGGCCTAGCGGATGAGCCGCCCGGAGGGCAGCGATTCTGCGAATATATACGTATATATATATATATATATATATAGATATATATATATATATATATATATATATATATATATATATATATATAGAGAGAGAGAGAGAGAGAGAGAGAGAGAGAGAGAGAGAGAGAGAGAGAGAGAGAGAGAGAGAGAGAGAGAGAGAGCAGTGTAAAGAGTGAAGGATTTTCATCGGTAAACTAGGTACAATGCCCGATGATGTAGGCAATGTGTAAAGACTTTTGGTCTTTGTCTTTTTCAGGTGTTTAAGAATTTGTAAGTGTGCGTGCGTGCGTGCGTGTAGTGTTCACTCCGAAACATTAATATAAAAAAAATGGACTTTCCTGGAAATAAGCAGCTTTGTCGACTATCCTTGGTCAAGTTACTTTACTGTTTGCCATTGTTGTCTACCTGTAGTCTCTCGGCACACAGTATACCCTCGCGGCCTACCTGCACCCTATACCTACATTGTCTATATTCTTGCTGAACTGTACTGTATAACTGCATAGTTGACAAACATATTCATCCATTTGTAAACCTGTATGACAACTTTACTGACTAAATATTCATATTATAATGAATTATTATTATTATTATTATTATTATTATTATTATTATTATTATTATTATTATTATTATTAACAAAACAACTTCTAAGAACATAACACGTTAAATAATAATAAAAATAATAACAATAATTCGTGCACCATACTTAACACTCACAACTCACCTTTACCTGACCATTAAAAAACGAAAATGGTCTAACAACGGTAACTCAAACACTACAGAATCAAGAGGTATTGAACAGAGTAATTGCCTTTAACAAGTATAATTTTAAATTCATATCACCAGGCAAAACACACACACACACACACACAAATCGTTTTATTACAGCAGAAAACGTGAAATTAATTGTATTACAAGGACGAGGATATGAAAGAAAATGGATCGTGGGTGTTAAACTATCAAGTGATAATTGATATTATTGCCATGGTTGTTAGCGTATTGAGGCACGTTTTATATTCTGTCTATCTGTCTATGTTTCTATCTGTCAATCCTGGGTTGCTTTCCTGTCCCAGTTTTAAAGGAGTCACACACCTGGCACTTGCATCATATACCTGTTCCCTGCGTCACACACCTGTCACTTTGCATCACATACCTGTCACTTTGCATCGCATACCTGTCACTTTGCATCACATACCTGTCCCTGCGTCACACACCTGTCACTTGTATCACACATGTCACTCGCATCACACACCTGTCACTTGCATCATATACCTGTCCCTGCGTCACACACCTGTCCTCTGCGTCACACACCCGTTACTTGCATCACACACCTGTTACTTACATCACACACCCGTCACTCGCATCACACACCTGTCACTTGCATCACACACCCGTCACTCGCATCATACACCTGTCACTTGCATCACACACCTGTCCCCTGTGTCACACTCATGTCATCTACCTGCTAAGTATAAAAATATTTCAACATACGATTGATTTGTGTCGTAAGAGAAGTCGTAGGTAAATAACTCTCCCGTGATAATTATTATATTGCGTCATGTCTTTATTGCTGAACGAAATGGCGATACAGCAATAGATGATAAATGGAATAAAATTTGATAAGTAATGACGCAAGTAAGTAAATAAGGAAAAGTGATAAATGGGGGATAAAAGGAAGACATATTTATAACTATAGAAAATGGATATATAAACTTTGATCACCCAAGGAATAAATTAATAATAAATAATATATAATAACACTAAATCAATGAGAAAATACTTGAATAAATGTTTCCTTTTGAACATTATCCTATGACAAACATTTAAGTGTAATTTCACATTGTCAAAATAATTATCATACGATCAATTTTTGAATCCACTCATAGTGTCTTTAAGCATTGTGCACTAAATCTTTCGTTCAGTGCAACAATACATAGATTATAAATTACTAAAGACAGCATATCACTGTTGTTTAGTGTTAAAAATCAAATATAAGATGTATCTTTTGGGCAAATATAACACTGGGGAACACACTTTCGGTTGCATGAGTTCTGACACTTGATGTTGGTAGATTTGAGGTCACAAATTTTGAAAATGGCATTCGTTTGTGCAGATCAGGTCTAGTTTTGATGCTACGCGGCAATTTACATATCAGGTCGCAGATTCTGAAAATAGCAAAGGGAGGTAATAAGCATATTAGTTTACATTCATCAAATATAATTCTTAATTACATCAGTGCGTCAAATATAGTTTTGTGTGTGCATTAGTGCATATCAACAGAACCGCAAACATTTAGCCACGCAGAACTCAATGACTTAGTTCGAGATCTGGGTCTGTCTAAAAAGCTGTCAGAATTGTTGGCTTCACGGTTAAAAGATAAATACTTGCTGAAAATAGACACAAAGGTAACATTCTTTCGCAACAGAGAAAAGAACCTCTTACAGTTCTTTGATTCTAAATTTGACTTCGTCTACTGTTGTGATATTTCTGGATTAGTCACCGCGATGGGAGCTCCAGGTTATGATCCGAAAAAGTGGCGCCTCTTTATAGATAGCTCTAAGCGGAGTCTGAAGTGTGTTTTATTACATATAGGCAACATCTTTGGCGCAATACCCATAGGGCACTCAGTACACCTGAAAGAGAAATATGAACACATCAAAACGGTTTTGGAGCGACTCAAATATGAAGAACACAAATGGATCATCTGTGTTGATCTAAAAATGGTCAATTTTTTGCTAGGACAGCAAGGTGGGTATACAAAATTTCCTTGCTTTATCTGCCTCTGGGACAGCAGAGCCAAAGACAGACACTGGATTCAGAAGGAATGGCCAGTTAGGGAAAGCCTCAATGTTGGGGAAAAGAACATCATTTATGAACCCCTAGTGGAACGTGAAAAAATTGTTTTCCCGCCCCTTCCCATCAAGCTGGGCCTTATGAAACAGTTTGTCAAGGCGCTCGATACTGACAGTGACTGTTTTAAGTATCTGTGTGAAGTGTTCCCTCGTTTAACGCTAGAAAAACTCAAAGCAGGTATTTTCGACGGCCCTCAAATTAGGACGCTGATTAAAGACCAAGCCTTCACTCAATCCATGACTGATGTTGAGAGAAATGCATGGGGAGCATTCGTTTCTGTTGTAAGGAACTTTCTTGGAAACAGGAAATCAGAGGACTATAAAAAGCTCGTTGAATCTTTGATGGAAAGTTTCCATGTGTTAGGTTGCAACATGAGCATTAAGATGCATTTCCTGAACAGTCATCTTGAACTGTTTCCGGCAAACTTGGGGGACGTGAGTGATGAGCAAGGTGAACGCTTTCACCAGGATATCAAAGTCATGGAAGACAGGTATCAAGGTCGCTGGGACATTCACATGATGGCGGACTATTGCTGGAGCATTCAGCGAGACTGCACTGAGAGGCGATATTCAAGACAGTCCATTAAACGCAAGTTTGTGCCTGGCATATCACAAAAGCAACTGATGAATCCAAAATATGCTTGTCAAGGTAAATAAAAGTAATTAAAAATTAATTCTACGTGTTTGGTAATTCCTCTCTGTGTGCTGGTTTAGATTTTTAGCAGTAGTATATGATAGTCTAACTATATATAGTAGTAAATGGTAGGTAACTCACCACAACAAAACTAGACCCGATAGAAAAAAACCGGTGCCATATTTGAAATCAGTGACCTCAATTTACCCAGAAACAGGTCTCAAAATGTATGTAACTGACAAGAAGTTGAATTTTGTTCCCCAGTGTAATGCTTAATGACACTCAGTATATCATTATCATTACATGAACCTCAGAGGCAGTGGTAATAGTTCTTTAAAAACGAAAACACGAAAATCAATTGCACAAGTAAACAGAATAAAAACTTAAAATTATAACGTGTGTGTGTGTGTGTCTGTGTGTGTGTCAACAAGGTACTCGGGAATGTGTAAATACTAAAACGTTGCAGTGGAATTTTTCATGAGTTGTAGTGTTGAATAAAAATGCTATAGAATTATGATTTAATTTACGTTGTTAAAGATAGTAAAAAAAATACTACGTTTACGTGAGAAGACTGAATAATAAAGGGATGAAAAAGGACAGGTGATGATAACAATAATAATAATAATAATAATAATACCTAGAGATAAAAAAGAAAGAAAGAAAGAGAGAAAGAAAGAAAAGAAAGAAAGAACAAAGTATTAATAGTGTCACCTCAGAATGTTGAAAAAATAGACAGGGAAAAGGCGAGAGTGTCAGAGCAGCAGTAAACACCTGCCGCCACCTCTCCTAATCCAATTTATCTAATCGCTGTAAATACCCTGCACCAAATCCCAGTTTATAGTTAATTAATCGTGAAGTGATTTCGTTCACGACTCAGTAAACTGTTCATAATGGTACGTCGAAATTTTGTTCACGACCTTGTTGACAATTTTCTCCACCGAACCGTGAACAACAGCGGTGTTCATCACGGCCGGGCTTAACACACCCACACACACACAAAAGTAATAAAGGTTTAAATCCCACATTACATCAGGGAGAGGATTAAAACCTGTTGTTGTAAGTTAAACTCCTAAATCCCTTAAAAATGTTGAGTATTTGACCCCATTCAAGTAGGATTCGAATCTGGGTCCCGAAGCTCTATGAGATCCCAGAAAGGTTTAATGTTTTCCCAGCCAGCCATCTTGACTGGTGGTGAGGCGGGGGGGGGGGGGGGGGGGGAGTGTAAGAACGAGACCTACAGTAACTCTTTAATCTTTGACGACATTATAAGATGGAGGCACTGAAGATGGCGTCTAAATCGCACTGAGACTCGATCTTAAAGGGATATACTGTATATATATGTAATTTTCGATGTCGTATCTTTAGTTGAGGGAGACTATGTGATTTCGTAGGAGTCTCTTTTAAAGGTTTTGGAGATCCTGCTCGAAGCTCGTACTCACCAGGGCCGTGTTGGTGCTGAGGGTCACTATCAAGGCCTTACTCTAACCTGTCTCATGGCTTCTTGGAGGTGAATGACGGTTTTCACCCTTCACCATCATCACCATCACTACCTTCAACAACATCACCAACATCTTCACCATCATCACCATCACCATCACTACCACCATCACCATCACTACCACCATCACCACCACCACCACCACCATCAACACCATCACCACCACCACCACCATCAACACCCCCACCATCACCACCACCATCACCACTACCATCATCAACACCACCACCACCACCACCACCATCACCACCACCACCACCCCCAACTTTTTTCCAGCCCTATCTAACCCCATTCCCCTTAACTCTTCCCCCCCCCCCCCACGTTAACATCCCACTCCACTTTCCATTTCCCCTCTTCCTCCCCCTCACATTATCTTCCCCTTTCCCTCTCCCTCCCCCTCACTTTATCTTCCCATATACTCCACTTTCCCTTTCCCCTTCCCCTCCCCCTCCCCCTCACAATATCTTTCCACCCCTCTTCCTCTTTACCCCCCCCCCCTCACACCTCCCCCTCTCCCTGAAACTTGCTGAGAGGAAAATTCTCAGTTTTGTATTTTTGAACGTCGAGAGAATTTAATGGTTCATTATTTTTGCGTTTTTTTCTGCCGATGGTTTTGGCTTGTCGTTATCACTTGGCTCTCCTCTTCTCTTCTTTATTCTTCTGTATTATCTTTCCTTCTCTCATTTATTTCCCCAGAACGTCTTAGTCCTTCCTTCCTTCCTTCCTCCTCTCCTTCATTCCACCATCTCTCTGTGTTCTATCGTGGTGTTTTATCTCGTCCAATGTGTTATATTTTCTTCTCAGTCTGTGTTTTATTTTTGTCAGTAATAAAAAGAGGTTTAACGTTAATCATAATACAGTAATAATAATAATAATAATAATAATAATAATAATAATAATAATAATAATAATAATAATGAAATAATAATAATCCAGTAAGCTAAAAACTGTATCTGACACCGCACTTGACCGCCTTTCACTTCACCAACTGTAAAGTCAGGTACACATTTTTTTTTTTGCAATTGGGTCGACTCAGGTGGGGAGGTGAGGGGGGGGTGGCGCCCAAGTCAAAGCCTGCGACAGGACGTAAACCAGGCTACCGATGGGTCAGTAGCCGAGTATCATTATCCACTCCGCCACCGTGTCTAAAAATGCAAATGATAAAAAAAAGATGATATAAAGAAAATATAGTCAAACGCTATGCTGGTGTGTACAGAAGCTCGGGATGACTTTAAAGATGAAATGCAGCCGAAGTGAAAAGAATGATATAGATGAAACGACACAGAATAAAGGCAACATTTCAACAAAAGTCATCGTCAATTGCAACAAAAGTCAGCAGCAAATTCTAGGATGTTGTTGATGAGTTTTGATGTAAAAGTCACGCGAGTTTTGTATACAGTTCGAATTTCAACCAATGATAAAAAAAAAAGTACAAAAGTAAAATAAAAGCATCGAAGGAAAAAAAAAAGGATTAATAGCAAATAGTTGAAGCAAAAACTCCTTTGATGACGAGAGTTAGTGAAGAGGCCCAGGAAAAATAAAATTCCTCCATTTTAAATCAAGAGAGAAATGCAAACACGAGGCCGGATAGATATTTTTTTTTCACGAACGAGACTAAATCCAGATTTTCAAAAACTTCACACTGCCAACGTTTCCTTTACCCCTCTACCCAATCCCTGACGTTTAACCATGAATCAGAGGAGAGAAAACGTTTAATTACGGTACAGATATCCAGTGTATATTTTCACGCTTTTTTCACAACGCCGACTTGTGACAGGTAGATACAGGTATATACAATATAACCTCTATTTAAAGGAGTTTAGGAAAATCCGTTATATCGAGGGTCTGTTAGGTGTGAAATCCCATTCTAACGAACTGTAAAGAAATATAAATCCGTTATATCGAGGGTCTGTTAGGTGTGAAATCCCATTCTAACGAAATGTATAGAAATATAAATCCGTTATATCGAGGGTCCATTAGATGTGAAATCCCCCATCTAACGGATTATACGGAGAAATAACTCCGTTATATAGAGGCTTCACTGTATAGCCTATCCAATTAACGGAAAAAAAAGGAAATTCAACGCATAAACCTTTTTAAGAATACAAGTCCTGGATGTATGATGATGATGATGATGATGATGATGATGATGATGGGGTAGGCTTAATGTGGCCTAATTGTTAGTTGTGAGTGACCGAATTACAATGGATTAAGTTAGGTTAGGACATGGGGAGCTTAGGTTAAGTTACGTTAGGTTAGGTTAGGACATATAGGTTAGGTTAGGTTAGGTTAGGTTAGGTTAGGTTAGGGTGATTAACTACCTGTGTTTATTTATTTGTTTAACTGCAAACACAACGAAGTAAAACGAGGAAAGGTATTATCGATATGGCTAATTATATAAGTTTTGTTCACTTCATGTGTTCAAGTTTAAAGGTCACAGCAGTAGGTCACAACAGGTCATAACAGTAGGTCACAACGGGTCACAACAATAAGTCACAAGAGTAGGTCACAACAGATCATAACAGTGGGCCACAACATATCATAACAGTAGGTTACAACAGTAGGTCACAACGGGTCACAGCAATAAGTCACAACAGTAGGTCACAACAGGTCACAACAATAAATCACAACAGGATGTCACAACAGTAGGTCACAGCGGTGGGTCACAACAGGTCACAACAGTAAGTCACAACAGGTTACAGCGGTAGGTCACAACAGGTCACAACAGGTCACAACAGTAAATCTCAACAGTAGGTCACAACAGTGGGTCACAACAGTAGGTTACAACAGGAGGTCATAACAGTAGGTCACAGTAGGTCACAACAGAGTCACAACAGTAGATAACAACAGAAAGTCACAACAGTAGGTTACAACAGTGGGTCACAACAGTAGGTTACAACAGTAGATTACAACAGAAAGTCACAACAGTAGGTTACAACAGTGGGTCACAACAGTAGGTTACAACAGGTCACAACAGTAAGTCACAACAGTAGGTCACAACAGGTTACAACAGGTCACAACAATAATTCACAACAGGATGTCACAACAGAAGGTCACAGCGGTGGGTCACAACAGGTCACAACAGTAAGTCACAACAGGTCACAACAGGTCACAGCGGTAGGTCACAACAGGTCACAACAGTAGATCACAACAGGTCACAATAGTAAGTCTCAACAGTAGGTCACAACAGTGGGTTACAACAGTAGGTTACAACAGGAGGTCATAACAGTAGGTCACAGTAGGTCACAACAGAGTCACAACAGTAGATTACAACAGAAAGTCACAACAGTAGGTTACAACAGTGGGTCGCAACAGTAGATTACAACAGAAAGTCACAACAGTAAGTTACAACAGTGGGTTACAACAGTAGGTTACAACAGGTCACAACAGTAAGTCACAACAGTAGGTCACAACAGGTTACAACAGGTCACAACAGGATGTCACAACAGAAGGTCACAGCGGTGGGTCACAACAGGTCACAACAGTAAGTCACAACAGGTCACAGCGGTAAGTCACAACAGGTCACAACAGTAGATCACAACAGGTCACAACAGTAAGTCTCAACAGTAGGTCACAACAGTGGGTCACAACAGTAGGTTACAACAGGAGGTCATAACAGTAGGTCACAGTAGGTCACAACAGAGTCACAACAGTAGATTACAGCAGAAAGTCACAACAGTAGGTTACAACAGTGGGTCACAACAGTAGGTTACAACAGTAGATTACAACAGAAAGTCACAACAGTAGGTTACAACAGTGGGTCACAACAGTAGGTCACAACAGGTCACAACAGTAGGTCACAACAGGTTACAACAGGTCACAACAATAATTCACAACAGGATGTCACAACAGAAGGTCACAGCGGTGGGTCACAACAGGTCACAACAGTAAGTCACAACAGGTCACAGCGGTAGGTTACAACAGGTCACAACAGGTCACAACAGTAGGTCACAACGGGTCACAACAGTAAGTCACAACAGTAGGTCACAACAGTGGGTTACAACAGTAGGTTACAAAAGGAGGTCATAACAGTAGGTCACAATAGGTCACAACAGAAAGTCACAACAGTAGATTACAACAGAAAGTCACAACAGTAGGTTACAACAGTAGGTCACAACAGTAGGTTACAACAGGTCACAACAGTAAGTAACAACAGTAGGTCACAACAGGTTAATACAGAAAGTCACAACAGAAAGTCACAACAGTAGGTCACAACAGATCACAACAGGTCCCAACAGTAAGTTACAACAATAAGTCACAACAATAGGTCACAACAGGTCACAACAATAAGTCACAACAGAAAGTCACAACAGTAGGTCACAACAGAAAGTCACAACAGTAGGTCACAACAGTCACAACAGTAGATTACAACAGAGTCACAACAGTAGGTCACAACAGGTCACACAATAGGAGTTCAAAACCACGTATAAATAAAATAAATTAAATCATCATTACGACACTGTAAGGTTAAAGGTCAAATTTGAAAGGTCAGGGAGGTCACGCAGGCACTTATTGGGTAGTTACGGTGGGAGTGCCTTTTATTCTGAAAATTCTTGAGTCTAAGTATGATATTGTGATAGCGATGTTTACGATAGGAGTTATGGTGTTACTGTGAGAGATGATGATGATGATGATGATGGTGATGGTGATGGTAATAGCAGTGGCAGTGATAGTAATGGTGATGGTAGCGGTAGTAATAGCAATTATCCCAGTAAAAGACGGACAGAAGACAAAAACAAACAAATAAATATTACGACATATATAAAACAAAGTGCCGAGGAAAACAAGAGAGAAGAAGCAGAAACAAACCAAAGGAATAAAATAACAAAGAAAAACATAACTAATATATACATATATATCTGTTGTTTAATATAGTTTTCTTCCTAATATAACCCCAAGGTAAACCTCTATCGGGAAATAACCTAAAAATATTCTTAAACATCCTCAGAAACATGTCCACCACTCGACGAAAATGTGTGTAAAATTTATCACAAATTGAGAATCTCACTA
>CAUDMG010002538.1:4165478-4192978 GCA_958450375.1 Homarus gammarus
TGGGTACCTAATTTTACAGATAGGGAAATCGAAGACGGTCAAGTGCAGTACCGGCCAAGCTGCCTCCTTGTGTATGGGAGGCTTACTGCACAGTGGGACGTATAGGACCAACTTTCACTTTAATGATTCTACCAACTGATAACACTGTGATTTATAACATGGGGATAATATATTTATTCCTCTACATGACCTTATACAATATTTTCCTTACGAATGGTCAGTTTTCCTGCACGAGAAAATACCTTTCTTTCTTTCCCGAACTCTTCTTCTTCCATCCCTCGTTTTCTGGTGGTGGTGAGAAAGCCATTTTCTCCTGTGTATATTTGGATATCCTTCTTTTCCTTTCCGGCTTCATCCTGAATCCTAACTTAAGGATCTTCTCTGGTTCCTGGTAATCCTTCCCCAGAACCTCTCTCTCTCTCTCTCTCTCTCTCTCTCTCTCTCTCTCTCTCTCTCTCCCTCTGTGTGTGTGTGTGTGTCATGCCATCGGTACAATATTTACCTTCTATTAAATCTAAGTACACTTACCTCACATTAATAGCACCAATAATACCTTACGGCTTCATGGTGTGACTCACTTATTGCCTCATACATCTCCCATTACAATGAGAGTATCACCTGAAGATTAGTCCGTCTAACTTAATTCACCTTAATATTAATCACGTTAACGCCAACCTAACCTAAAGCTAAATTAACTCTAACTTAACTCTAACTTAACTTAACATAACCTAATCTAACCTAACCTCATATAACGATCAACGAAAATCACTTAACATTAACCTAACCTAACCTAACCTAAGCCTAACCTAACCTAAACTCACACAATCCTTTATAAACCAGATATCTAGCCAATTTCAAGCAATATATATAAAAGCTAAAAAAAGATATTAACACAAACCTTCAAGAGAGCTGCAACAGACACACAACCACGTCACTATAGCTGATGTTTACTCTCTACCTAAACCAACTACGTCAATTTATAATACATGAAAAAAATACCTCAAAACATTTAAGTCAATTTTGTTGTTCAATTTTATATTTATATTACATAAGCTAAATAAACTCTCATTTTTTTAAACCACGAAGCAAACCATAATTAAAACATACACAAATTACTCTTATTTTTCACTCTGTATAATTCTAAACTAAAATGTAGGTCATCTAAATTTTAAAACCATGTACAACAACCTTGATATATCTTTTGTAATCTCAAAGGGGTTATTTCAGGCTCAAAATCACCGCGACGTAATAGCCATAGACAGATTAACCATGGACACGAATATTACAACTGTGTCATTAATCATTTCTTAACTAGATACCAATTTGAGCATCTGGTGGGAGGAGGAAGAGAGGAGGAGGAAGAGAGGAGGAGGAGGAGGAAGAGGATTAAGAAGTGAAGAGGAGAAAGAGTAAATCGACACAAATAATGATAAAGATAATAATAATACAGACAAAATAGCAACCCAAAAAAATAAATAAATAGAAGAACAAATAATTAAGGCGATAATAATAATGATAAAAAACAAACAAGATACAATACAATAAAACGAGAAAAAACACCACAAACAATGATAAACAAGGAATCACAAGAAACAATATAAGATTTTATTTATTTCCATCACACGAACATAAAATTATATAATCTCCTGAGGACAAAAAAAAAAAAAAAAAATATCCTGCCATCTTATTTAATCTAATCCTTCCTGTATGATCATTATACGCCCCGGATAATTGGTAAGGTAATTAAGTAATGTAAATTATATGATTATGAGACTATCAGGTATTAAGAGCGTTAATTCTACCTTCACATAATTGAATTCCCTGAGAATGTGAAGGACGAAGATTACTACTACTACCATACCTGAGAGCTGATGCCTTTGATGGTGATTAGTGGTCTGTTATTATCACCGTCATTATCACCATCATTATCACCATCATTATCACCATTATCATCACCATCATTATAACCATCATTATCACCATTATCATCACCATCATTATCACCATCATCATCACCATCATTATCACCATTATCATCACCATCATTATAACCATCATTATCACCATTATCATCACCGTCATTATCACCATCATTATAACCATCATTATCACCATCATCATCACCATCATTATCACCATTATCATCACCATCATTATCACCATCATCATCACCATCATTATCACCATTATCATCACCATCATCATCACCATCATCATCACCATCATTATCACCATTATCATCACCATCATTATCACCATCATTATCATTATTATTATTAATATAGCATTTTGCACGGGATTACTTATACAGGGTCAGTTTATTATGACCATTTTTATTGTACACGGTATAAACTGACTTACACCTGGTTTACGCATCTCAGGTGAATCTAAGACTGTATGAAAGGTTTTCGCATGTGTTTTTTTTTTTGCCTAAATATTTTCTAAAGATATTTTTGAGTGAGAACCTTGTATGCCCTTCATGCAAGTCAGGAACCAAGCAGACACGAAATAAAGTAGGCAAAGAACCCCCCCCCCCCCCCCCACACACACACACAAAGGACATCACCATAAATACAATCGACAATCTAAAAGTTTATTGAGAAAAAAAAGAGCCCCGTTGTGCTTTCCAAACCTCCCACTGTACACCACTAAGAGGTCGCGCGTGTGTGTGTGTGTGTGTGTGTGACGGAGAGCCAGACTGGTGCGTGGTCAATAATATTTTCCAGTTCCTATTGTGTAGTTTGAGTCATAAAGAGCGTCTAATGGTGAGGCAGGGCAGTGTGGTGGAGCGTAGGGTAAACTATGGACTCTGGTCAGTTGTTGATTATTTTTTTTACGAAATTTGATCATCGTAACCTACAACAACAACAACAACAACAACAAAAACAACAACAACAGCTCAAAAAACAACAAAAACAACATCACCATTTACAACAACAAAAACAACAACAACAATAACAACAACAACAACAGCTCAAAAAACAACAACAACAACAGCTCAAAAAACAACAAAAACAACATCACCATTTACAACAACAACAACAACAACAGCTCAAAAAACAACAAAAACAACATCACCATCTACAACAACAACAACAACAACAACAACAACAGCTCAAAAAACAACAAAAACAACATCACCATTTACAACAACAACAACAGCTCAAAAAACAACAAAAATACCCACAAAGAAACATTCCCCTCCTTCACTTCTTAACAACCTTCAGCGACTCATTCCGTCTTTTCTGTGACAATAGACGATTTAATTCCGATTAATTTACTCTCGCGCTCATTACCTGAAGTACCATTAAGAAAACCGCTGCTTCCTCCCTCCCTCCCTCCCTCCCTCTACCTGACCATGCTGGCTCCCTCCCTCCTTCAACCTGACCTCCACCTGACCTACACAACACAAGACTTTGAGGGCACCATGCTGGTTCCCTCCCACCTTCAACCTGACCTCCACAACACCTCCACAACACAAGACTTTGAGGGCACCATGCTGGCTCCCTCCCACCTTCAACCTGACCTCCACAACACAGGACTTTGAGGGCACCATGTTGGCTCCCTCCCTCTTTCAACCTGACCTCCACCTGGCCTCCAAAACACAAGACTTTGAGGGCGCCATGCTGACTCCATCCATCCTTCAACCTGACCTCCACCTGGCCTCCAAAACACAAGACTTTGAGGGCGCCATGCTGACTCCATCCCTCCTTCAACCTGACCTCCACCTGACCTCCACAACACAGGACTTTGAGGGCGCCATGCTGACTCCATCCCTCCTTCAACCTGACCTCCACCTGACCTCCACAACACAAGACTTTGAGGGCACCATGTTGGCTCCCTCCCTCTTTCAACCTGACCTCCACCTGACCTCCACAACACAGGACTTTGAGGGCACCATGTTGGCTCCCTCCTCCCTCCCTCAACCTGACCTCCACCTGACCTCCACAACACAGGACTTTGAGGGCACCATGTTGGCTCCCTCCCTCTTTCAACCTGACCTCCACCTGACCTCCACAACACAGGACTTTGAGGGCACCATGTTGGCTCCCTCCTCCCTCCCTCAACCTGACCTCCACAACACAGGACTTTGAGGGCACCATGTTGGCTCCCTCCTCCCTCCCCCCCCTCCCTCCCTCCACCTGTCTTCCCATTACACACAGGGCTTCAAGGACGTAACACTAACTCCCTCCCTTCTTCCCTCCACAACAAAGGTGATTTACAGGCCGTATAAACTATGATGGAACAGTTACAGATATCCAATGAAAATCTCTCTCTCCAACTAATCACAAAATTAAGAAACGTATCATCCAGTTAAGTGTAATTAATTAGTGGAGATTATTGGTGGACTCTCTCTCTCTCTCTCTCTCTCTCTCTCTCTCTCTCTCTCTTGGTATTTATTTCTATATATTTTTCGTTCTCTCTGTGTATAAGTTTTTTTTTCATCTTTATTATCTCTTAATTTTAATTTCTCTCTTCACTGTTTCTTTTTTCTTTGTTCCATTCTCTCTCTATTTTTCTCTTGCAGTTTTTGTTTGTTTCTTCCTCTCTTTATCTTTTGCATTTTGTCTGTTGCTTCTCATACTTGTCGCCTTTCTCTTTTCTCTGTCTGTCTGTTTGTGTTTGTCTGTCAGGTCTGTCTGTCTGTCTGTTTTTTTCATGTACAGTAATTAATATTTTTTCGACCCAAAACTTCCTCTTTGTAATTAACACGTCAGTATTTATTCACCAGCCAACTTATTTACTTCCTAGGATAATGACGCCAGGTTAGGATTAATTAGTATTGGTAGCTATAATAGGTCAGGCTTATTAGGAATGGAAGCTGGGATTGGTCAGGCTTATTAGGAATGGTAGCTGGGATTGGTCAGGCTTATTAGGCTTGGTAGCTATGATAGGTCAGGCTTAATGGCTTAGGTAAGGTTGAATTGGATTTTCCTTCAACACACTTTACCAGTGTCTGCCTACTCACTCCCTCACTCCCTCCCTACCCCTTCTTAACTCTCATATACACTCCCTACTCCCCCCTCCCTCCCTAAGCCTCACCTCTCCCTCTATTCCCCCCCCTTCTACCTCTCCCTCACTTCCTCCCTGATCCGCATCTCTCCCTTACACCCTCACCTATGCCTCCCCCAGCTTCAAGTTTGTCAAGGAAAATCCAAGGAAGTTGTTGAGTCGTAAACCACGTCGAGTTCTTGTGTGTGTGTGTGTGTGTGTGTGTGTGTCTGTGTGTGTGTGAAAGAAAGAAAGAAAGAACCATACAAAACACATACTAGACATATACACACAACCGATCATATACATACTAGACATATACACACAAACGATCATACACATACTAGACATATACACACAACCGATCATACACATACTAGACATATACACACAACCGATCATACACATACTAGACATATACACACAAACGATCATACACATACTAGACATATACACATAACCAAACATACACATAAACCTCCCAAACACATTTAGGCTGAGATTTCTATTCATATATAAACATTAAACTTTTTTTTTGTGAGTCTTATGGTGTTAGGTCAACCCACTATGGTATCGGTATAAGCTGTGTTGGGGAGTAAATATTCACAATATCCGATAAACTTTTGCCGATATCCCTAAATGTCTTTCACACCTTGGTTGAAATACTGCCTAAAAGAAAATATAAACTAGTATTCGCGTCTAAATACAATAACATCCCAGGGTATAATTATTCGTTTTATATAATTCTATCAACTTCATTAATTAATCTTTACCTTCAGAATCATCATATAATCACTTAGCTAGGCTTTAAAACTGAAATTATTATTTTTATAGGAACTTTTATTCCCATATTTGCCGTACCACCAAAATTATTCACAGAGGAAAAATAGTACGTGTGACCCCTGCCGAGGGTGAACAACGACTGACGACCTCTCACTCAAGCACGTCTATATCTAGTTCCATGTTCCAATAATTAACCAGATATAAAAATTAACCCTTAAATGTCCTTAGAGTTTTCAGTATCCCAGTAATATTTACCTTAATGATAGTATGAAAGTTTGATAATTATTACTGGGTTAAATTATTGTACACAGTGGCTTGATATTGTACTCAGTGGGTTAATTCTATATTCTAGGGGTCTGGCATCGTACTCGAGAGGTACATTTTACTCAGTGGGTTAATAATATCTTAATTAAGCGGTTAATACATCGTACTCAAGGAGTTGAATAGTACTATAAATGTTAAAGAGATCTTACTCACTAGGTTAATACATTGTACTCAAGTGGTTAAGACAACGTACTCAAGAGGTGTTGATATCTTTCTCAGTGAACTGGCATCATGCTCAAAATATTAATTACTTACCTTTGAGATAAATCACCTGTCTCCCGTCACAAACTGAGGTGTTTTCTTACCTGGAGAAAAAAATTACAATTATTAATTAACAAACATAATTAATTAAAGGTAAACAAAACATCTATCAAGAAAAAAAAATTGATTGGGTTAGGTTAAGTTAGGTTAGATTAGATAAGTTTTAAGTTCTGTTAGGTTAGGTTAGGTTCCAAACAATACCGTATTGATTGACATACAATACCACAAACAGAAAACAAAATATCACATCGGAATGAAAACATTGATCTGGCACTTTATTTGACAATGATGTGAACATAAAGAACAGCATTTCCAATTATAACAACATGTAACCCATATGGATACGGGGTTACAATAACACTGACTCGACCGTGATTAAAAATGCCGAGTTATGACGTCAATATCGCACGTATAAACAGTTATGGATCCTACAGTAAAAGAATGGAACAGTTAAAGAGACGATTCCAATGAATGTATGACTGTATGAAAAGAATAATATATGGAATGAGGATGTTTTGTATAAGTGTTGAGGGGAGTGCATTAAGTGTTTAAAGGTGTAGTTTCTGGAGGGTGTGTGTGTGTGTGTGTGTGTGTGTGTGTGTGTGTGTGTGTGTGTGTGTGAATCAGAACATTGTCTTCTTTGAACCTCCGACATGACTTCCAATAACAGTATAAAGAATAATATTAATATTAGTAAAAATATTGACTTATGACACATGATAACACATTAACAATAATGATAATAAGAATAATAGAAAAATAATAGTAATATTGATTAAAATATAAAACGCACAATAAAAATAATATTAATAAAAATAAATGTTAAGAATTTCTAACCTTACTTCAGAAATACAAATACAGAGGACATCAGGAATGACTCACAGTGTTAGCTACAGAGATCACCATCACGACGCACGCACGCACGCACACACGCACGCACGCACACACGCACGCACGCACGCACACACACACACATAGTGGACAACACCGCACCAGACTACTCATCGCTACAAGCCACCCTGGACAGGCTACAGGCATGGACTACGAAGAACAAGGTCACCATCAACCACACCAAAACCGTAGTCATGCACATCAATACCGCCACCACTCCAGTGCAAGCCCCAGCAGTCACAGTGGGTGCCCATCCTCTCCAGCTGGTGCAGTCTGCCAAACTCCTGGGTGTAATTATACACAACAAACTGGACTGGAAGGCCCATGCAAATAACACAGTCAAGGCAGCCTCGTACCGTCTCTACATGCTAAGACGACTTAGGTCACTTGGGACACCCACGCCAGAGCTGAGGACTATCTAAAACGCCTTTATTCTCCCCAAACTAACGTATGCGTCACCAGCCTGGTCGTCTTCTCTCAACTCCACCCAACAACGTCGGCTAGAGAAGGTACAGAAAAGGGCCTGGAGAATCATGCTCGGCGCAGAATACTCCGGCTACACCAATGCTCTCTCCACCCTGGAAATGCCATCACTCAGTGACCTCCACCACCAAGCACTGGAAAGGTTTGGCAGCCAACTAATGCACCACCCTCGTCATCGCCACCTCCTGCCACAGGCAGCCCCCCACCCACCTCGCGCAATCCGCCACTACAACAAAATTCAGCCCATAAGAGCCCGCACTAATAGATATAAGAATAGCACCACCCCATCTCTTGTTAAAATAATAAACAACTCCTGATTTATGTACTGTACAGCCCTGTAAATGTATTCAACGCACATTATATCATTGTCTAAATCAAATGTAAGTCTGTATATTTTCAGCCACCGGCTGCAACTCAATTAATAAACCGTTTATTATTATTATTATTATTATTATTATTATTATTATTATTATTATTATTATTACACACACACACTGTTCTGTGATAAAAGTTTATCAAATAATGCCACAAACAACATTTTGAATGCCAATAAATATTCATGTGCAATGTATTACTTTAGTGATGAATAAATATCCATGTGTTTATACAACTCGGTAGGAAGATTGTTATAAGCCTCGAGATGTGCTGAAGCTTCATAAATAATGTTTGTGAAAAAACCATTAGTGTAAAAGGTTAAACTAAAATATATTGTAACAATAATTGTGTTTTATTTCCATTTTGTTTTCACCTTAAGCTATTGTAAGGTGTTCATAAATCATTAATTGTATTTGTCTCCTAACGAGTATAGATGTTATTTGAATAACAGTTACTGGAGGACATTATTTGGGAGTTGCAGTCACATGATTCGTCCAACAGCACCCAAACAGGATGGAAGACAGGCACATCAACGCCGAAACCTCAAGTGAAACGCGAGGTGCGGTTATCACCATCACTACAAGGGTCCAAGCCTCAGACCCTTGTAGCGAAGGTGACTCGTCGGACTGGTGTGATGTAGTCAACAGTAACCAAGTGGATAAGACGCTATGAAGCAAATGGCACCACTAGGGTGGATCGGATCAGTTCTCTATGATACTAAACTAACACATATTTGCACCATTGTGACCACAGAGTAGCTATGTTATAACTATTAATATCGGTCTCAATGAAATACTAAAATTAATCTGAAGCAAAACTAATACATGTATGTTTTGAGAGACAAGTGTGTGAACTTGACCAAATGCGCCACCTAGTCAGTTTCCTCTAAAAAAATTCATATACTGAAATACTGTAGCCCAGTATGTATTTACATGTATTATTAAACAATTTATATCTAAACACAACAGAGATAACGTTACATACACAATACATAGGGACGAAATATACTTTAGACCCTTTTTGGAATTATCAAGAAATGTGACTATCGTAACACTACAACAGCAGACTTACAGAACATGACGGTAACACAGGCATATGTTTTAAGTCTTTACTCGGTGGCTCAGAGTTTTATGCCCGGCAGAGAGGTAGAGCTACTTGTGGTTTGTTGACTGTACACATTGCTGCTACACAATGGCTGTCTCCGATGACCGCGTTGTATTCTCTGTTTACCTGTTACTCTGTCTGTATCTTTGTAACGTAGACTGGGAATGCTGCAGTAGTTAAGCCTGAATAGATGAAGGCGAGGGAAGAGGAGAGTCTGTAATCTGCACCTGTCTTTACCTGTACCATCAATGTCAATGACAAATTACAGTGACTGGATGAAAGCGAGTCAGAAAAAGAAAGTCTTGATTTTTTTAACCCTTATTCCCTACCAGCTGAAGCAAAGCGGGAAACTACGTACAAGAATTAAAAAAAATAATCAAAAGGTGTAAATTTAGAAAGCTCCACACCGCTTATATACCACTGAGCACAGACCACTCCTACCTGAACTGGCATTACAGGAGCATGTGTGTGTTCTCCCTCAAGGTACTATATTATATCCAGCGGTGTTTTCATCATTTCAATCCCCCGTTGTTTTAACCACCACCTCAACTCAATACTGCATCTCTCTATTCATTATTAAACTCCTAATTAGCTTCCTCATCAGTCAACAAGCCATTCACCATTCCTCGACACCATGGATGGAACATAACAAGTGTACGAAGAATACAATGAGAACTATTGTGTTTCTTTCATCTTAAGTCAGGTGGTGGTGGTGGGGCGGCGGTGTTGACGGCGGCGGCGATGGAGCTGGTGATGGTGTACAACTCCCTCACTACACTATCGTCTACATAACATCAACGACACTATCCAACTTCTCTCACTGTGTGTGTTATATATGAGGGAGATCCACATTCCTTTACATACAAATAAAACAGGAGAGATTTGTACATGTTGTAATCAATCAAGTATATTTGTGATTTCCCAGAAGATTTCCTTCCTTCAGTCCGACCAAGAATCTGTGTTAAAATTCATACAAATTTCAATATCCCAATCTGGTGTCTTACCGTGTTTGTGTTTTCTGATGTATCCGTGTGTCATGTTTGTCAGGTTGTGGCACAGTCGTTGTCTTCTACACACTCATAATCGTAAACTTTTATTTCCATCCCCTCACACCAGACCCTCACCCTCCCTCCAACAACACACACCCCCTTACTCTCCTCCCCTCACACCAGACCCTCACCCTCCCTCCAACAACTCACACCCCCTTACCCTCCTCCCCTCACACCAGACCCTCACCCTCCCTCCAACAACTCACACCCCCTTACCCTCCTCCCCTCACACCAGACCCCCACCTTCCCTCCAACAATTCACACCCCCTTACCCTCCTCCCCTCACACCAGACCCCCACCCTTCCCTCCAACAACACACACCCCTTACCCTCCCCCCCTCCAACTATATCAGAATGCACCCAACCATTAAACTTTTTTCTTTGCAATTTAAATCATCTTCAACTTTTGTGTATTGTTATCTAAGACGTTCGCGACAACCTTGAAGAAGAAATAAGTTTGTTATTCTTATGACGAAATAACCGAATCAAAGAGTTTCAAGGAATTTATTATTATTATGACTATCAGGAGTAGAAGTAGTAGGGGAGGTGGATACCCGCGAAGTAAACAAGATTCGAAGGACCATTACGACAGAACGACAGCACGGCCAAAGTGATAAGTTGCAGCAACTGTTGCTGCAAGTACCAGAGAATTTGAAAAAAAAGTAGCTATAGCGTAGGAGGTGGGCGCCTCGAACTGGTTAACTACGCTACCGATAAGGACAAATGGTTTCAGTAGGTACGGTCGGCCAGTAGAAGGTTTGCCCTCCCAATGCGTGTGTGGCTCTTCCTATGACGTCGATCACGCCATGGTGTGCAAGGAAGGGGGCTTCATATGCATGAGGCATGACGAAGTAAGGGACCTCACAGCAGATATGTTGAAGGAAATCTGCCGTGATGTCATGGAAGAACCGACCCTCCTTCCATTGGACGGTGAGAATTTCCAACATAGGACTTCAAACACATCCAACGAAGCCCGTGTTGACGTCAGTGCTAGAGGATTCTAGACGCGGGGATAGCGAGCCTTCTTCGACATCATCGGGTTTTTGATCCCATGGCCGCATGTCACCGTAACCTAGCTCTCGATGCTGCACATACGAGGAACGAGAACGACAAGATAAGGGCATGTGGGGAGACAATTCAGAACGTTGATCAAGGCAGCTTCACTCCTCTAGTGTTCACAACCTCTGGTGGGATGGGACCAAGTGCAAGATGCTTCAACGCCAGACTCGCGGAGGTGCGATCCGAACAGAAGCAGCAGCCCAGAAGTTATGTTACAGCCTGGATGAGATGTTGACTGTCCTTCTCTCTCCTTAGGTCTGCTTTGCTCTGCCTCAGGGGAACGAGAGCATCGGCCCCCAAAGCCGACAACAGTTGCAGATATTAACTATGAGGCTACAGTCACTGAAAGCCGCATAGATCTGCGGCTCAACTAACTCAACACAGCCAGGGTAGCTACTTATGTATTAGGACATTTAATATTAAGGTAATAAAATGGCGGCGAAGGTGTGGTAGTAGTAGTAGTAGTAGTAGTAGTAGTAGTAGTAGTAGTAGTAGGAAGAAAAGAAGGGGGAGAAGTACAATTACTGCTATACAAACCCTCTTTACACCTCCATTAACAGTATCACGTCAGCATCTTGTCGGATCACACCGAGTTGAAGGTGTCTGCCACGCCCTCATGACCCTCTCTCTCTCTCTCTCTCTCTCTCTCTCTCACACACACACACACACACACCACGACTCAATTAAGTCCATATTTTTATTCGTTTTCTTATATCCGGTGTAGATCTGGGAGGTGAAGAGCCAAGGCTATATTGTGTCAGGATGGGTTTGTGTGACTGAGATTTTAGCTTCTTAGTTTGTGTTTGTATGTTAAATCCTATATCTTTATCTGTGTATTATTTCGTCTCTTCGAACTACACCGTAAAAAAATATATAAATACAATATAATTAACTTAATAAATAAATAAATAAATATAACAATTCAATAAAATACATCTGGTAAAAATAAATACAACTTAATACTTTATTTTGGGTGTTCCTGAAAATATTTACGGTCTGGTATTGATTATGGGTTGTTTACACGGTTCTGGTAACACTGGAGGAGGTGCGGTGGTGGAGGAAGGTTTATGATGGAGAAGGACTTGTGGTGGAGGAAGGTTTATAGTGGAGAATTTGTGTTGGAGGAGGACTTGTGGTGGAGAAGGACTTATGGTGCAGGAGGACTTTGTGTTGCAGAAGGACTTGTGGTGGAGGAGGACTTGTAGTGGTGAAGGACTTGTGGTGGAGGAGGACTTGTGTTGCAGGAGGACTTGTGTTGGAGAAGGACTTATGGTGCAGGAGGACTTTGTGTTGCAGAAGGACTTGTGGTGGAGAAGGACTTATGGTGCAGGAGGACTTTGTGTTGCAGAAGGACTTGTGGTGGAGAAGGACTTATGGTGCAGGAGGACTTTGTGTTGCAGAAGGACTTGTGGTGGAGGAGAACTTGTGTTGGAGGAGGACTTGTGGTGGAGAAGGACTTGTGTTGCAGGAGGACTTGTGGTGGAAGAGGATGGACTAGTGGGGAAGAAAGACAAGTGTTGCAGAAAAGGACAAGTGCTGGATAAGGATAAGTGTTTTATAGAAGAACAAGTGTTGCCGAGCCAGTCAAGTGATGGAGAGAAGGGCTTGTGCTGAAGAACGGGAATAATGTTGGAGAGAAGGAAGGGTTTGTGGTTGGAGATGATCACAAGAAGCCTCACTGCCCACTCGTTCAACCACACTTACCTCACTAACAGCGTCTCGTTACCTGCTGTCTACATTTTCCCCTCCATTTGTTACTTTGTTGCACAGAAGGCCGCTATATAGCTCAATCACTTAGATGTGTGTGTATGTGTGTATGTGTGTATGTGTGTGTGTGTGTGTGTGTGTGTAGGAAATTCCTCACCTCAGGAGAATTAGATTAAAGAAATATGATATTGACGGCCTGGGAATTCAAAGTTGATGAAAAAAAAAACATACATCGCTTGCTCGGGCGGGGCGGGGTGGGTAATAAATTATACACCTCGGCGGCCACAGGTATCAGTACAGGTAAACATTGATGATTATTGGTGAGTAAGGGTGAGCGAGAGAGGAGATAGGCTGGCACAGGTGAAATAATTATCTTGAGTAATTTGTGAGGGAAGTAATTAATTAGAATACATATGTGAGTGAGAATTTATACCTAAGGATATAACACGAGGAATAATAATAATAATAATAATAATAATAATAATAATAATAATAATAATAATAAAACTACATAAGAAAATTAAAATATATGAAAAGATTTACCTGTGTGGGGTCAAAGGTGTTGGATGAGGGAGTAACGACAGGTACGGCAGGTGAAATGAAAGATGTAAGGTGGTAGTGGTGGTGGGCGGAGTGTAACATGGAAGGTGGGTATTTCTACACCAGAAGTAGTGTCCCAGCTGCTATGATAGTCTGTTTGTCTGTCTGTCTGTCTGTGTATCTACCTGCCCGTCTGTCTGTCTGTCTGTCTTTGTATATACCTGCCTGTCTGTCTTTTACATAGCTTGCACTGAATGTTGGTGATGGTAGAATTTAAACCCTTTTTATACGAGGGCTCTCTCGGTGTTGAATAAAATCATCTGACGTTAACCAAATAAAATATTAAAGTGGCGTCCAATAATACAAGGGACAGTGTAGATAGTTTATTAAAAGCATGTCACATTATAGTACTAACCTAACCTAACCTAACCTAACCTAACCAAACCAAACCAAACCAAACCAAAACTAGCCAAACCAAAACTAGCCAAACCAAAACTAGCCAAACCAAAACTAGCCAAACCAAAACTAGCCAAACCAAAACTAACCTAACCTGCCACACTCTTGTGCTAATAACTTCTGTATGCCGCCATTACAGACCGTTATACATGTCCTTGTAGTGTAGCCTGAAGGGGTAGTGGTGCTGAGGGTGCGGTGGTGGAGGTACGGTGGTGGAGGTGCGGTGTTTGAGGTGGGGAGTGCGGTGGTGGAGGTGCGGTGTTTGAGGTGGGGAGTGCGGTGGTGGTGATGGGAGGGGGGGTGTGATATAGATAGAAATATGAGGATTATAGAACGATCAGCCAATCCAGTTTATTTTCCTTGATGGTTAAACTAGCGCTACTTGGGTTAGGTTAGGTTCGGGTGTTCAATCTTAAAGTACAATAAGCTGGGGGGCTAATCTTCATGTGATCTAAATATAAATAAAAAAAGTGACTAAAACTATGAGAAGCCAAAACGTGTCAGTCAAAAGTGTGTGAGAGAGAAGTGAGAAACATTCCATTACTGGTAAAAGTTTGAACCAAAACAGGCGGGGAGCCAAATGGACGCTGACATCAGAATCCAACATTTGAATAAACCTCTATGTGTCGAGTTTCAGCTCTCACACTGATTCCTGAAAATGGTTTACTAAAAAGGACGGACGGACGGACGGACGGACACACACACACACACACACACACACACACACACACACACACACACACACACACACACACACACACGTTTAAAAAAAATGTCCCCACTACAAAAAGGGCCATTGATAAATAATAAAAATGGTTACTAAAAGCATACACAAAAAACAGTTTTTTTCCTATTACAAAAAAATGACATTGATAAATAATGAAAAATAAAACTTTTACTAAAATAACATACACTAAAAATAGGTCTAGATTATCCTTATTGGAAAAAAAAAACAGACAATGAAAAATAAAAGAAATATACTGGTAATCGGAGTAAATTAAAAGTGGTTTAAATTTTTGCCACCTGTTATAATCTCAGCATTTACCACACAGCATAAAACTCTCACCACTTGAAACACCCACAGTGGCAGGTTGTGAACTGTGTGAGTGTTAAGTAATGACTGTCTCTTGGGTAAGGTTGTTCCCCAGTAGTCATGAACTCACAAACTCTTGTAAAAAATATAAACCGTAAACATATATCAAAGTGTTAGTAAGAGTTTCATATAAACGTATAGAAACATCAGGACTATTATTGTTTGCTATCTAAATTTCATACGACCCCAGACAGATGACTTCACCTTGAGATTGACTGGAAAATAACAGAGAAAAATACAAATGCTGCTTAGTGACATTTAAAACTTTATCTCAACTCAACAGAAAATAATATTAAGTTATAGAAGTCTGGCCTTAAAAACTTCCCTACTGAATTATTCCTTCACTGGCTGTTACGTTGAATCAAAAAATAAACACAATTAAGTAATCCTTCCGGTTCTCTTTGTGAATCCACTCGCTCACGAACACTGAAGAATATAAACAATGATGATAAGCGTTTGTACCTCAACACCTCTAGCGATAACTTCATGTCAAGTGAGTAAATTAGGTGTTAGGTAATGAATGATACTAAATTATACCCCGACTATCTGACGACACACAAAACAAATGAGGCACGTATTCCTGGAACACTCTATGCATATATATCACAAATCACAGAATGACAGATACTCAGAGAAACATTCATGTGTATTATAGTCACAAGAAAACACACTCGCTAGCCCCCCCCCCCCCCCACCACACCCCTTGAGCGTGACATTCAATAAGCACAAACAGTAGCGTCAACATATGTTCATTTCTGCATTACGTGTCCTAGTGTCCAACAAGGTGAGACAGGCAGGTGTAACACTGTGACTTGTTGGGGAGAGTGCCATCCCCCCTCCCCCTCCTCCTCGGTCTACTCTCACGTCAATCTGGCACTACAGCGAGCGTGTGTGCAAGTATACAAGTACAGTCAGAAACCATAATTACTGGCCCACCCAGATAGAGTAGGAAGTGAGGTCAGGGGTTCTTACTGGACGGCAGCTCACAGAGTGGCAACGCCCACACGGACACACAGAGCATCATACCCTTGAATACTCGTCACCAGTCGTTCAGGTCATCCTCCCTTTACTTTGAATATAATGTAACTTTTATTACTCCCACAAACGTGAGATAAATCAATTATATGTTATGTCTAATGGACCAGTAACATGTCCACTGACCGCTGCTAAAAGGACATAGCAGCAGTTTTGGAATGTCTGCTGAGGCCAACACAGGAGTACTCTGGTGATGTCCCACACTACATAATGTTGTCAGCGCCATAGTACAGAAGCAGGCCGAGGCTTTATATTAACAGACACAAACACCAAAGTCTCGGTGTGTTGTGGACGCCACTTGAGGATAAGTAATAAATATATCAATATATGACAGTAGATACTCTTAGCGTCACTAGCCAGTGTTGCCTCTCTCAGTCTTAAAGAGAAGTAGAGGAAAAGTCTCAACCTTACACGGGGGTCATAATTGGACCTCCGCTAGCATCACTCCTTGGGGGCGTGAGGGCGGCTGTTCTGGCCCTCTCGGCGGAGTCCTGAAGACCCTCAGCTGCCTCCGCACCTAAGGAGATTGGCCAAGAAGGGTAGCCTATGGGACCCACTCGGCGGAGCTCCTGAAGGTTCTGGGCTGCCCTTGCCAATACATGCTAGCAGTGTTTTGTAACTAACAGTATTTCGGCCTAAGCAATCAAAATTTTTAATGACCATCAATGTTGTTCTAAGATCATCACCAACGACTTAAGGCTCATTTAGGCATCATGTATTGGTCAATACAAAAGTGTGTTACCAAGTTAATGGCCGACAATCCAATATTTATGTTAATTTTCCTTGTGTTTTCTTACACTTTAGTCTACATTTGTATTAAATTTAACACCTATAATCATTTT
Organism: Homarus gammarus; assembly: GCA_958450375.1. Taxonomy (NCBI): domain Eukaryota; kingdom Metazoa; phylum Arthropoda; class Malacostraca; order Decapoda; family Nephropidae; genus Homarus; species Homarus gammarus. The sequence goes on from CAUDMG010002538.1 coordinate 4,182,472, forward strand.
CCTTGTAATAATACATATAAATGAATAGCTTCATACAAAACGTAAAGTAACGTAATGTAATGTAACGAAACGTAACGTAACGCAACGTAACGTAATGTAACGTAACGTAAAGTAACCTGCTTTAGGCATAATTTGAATATCTTATGACTGTTAACGACATCTTATATGAAACAGCATTTTTTTTCATATTCAAACTAATACACATTGTCATATCAATGAAAAAGATTATCCCTTTATCTTCATTTAGCGGACACACACACACACACACACACTCCCAATCAATCTTACTTTTTTTGCACTGTCACTATGTTGAAATGCCCTGTAGTTTGACCGTCTCCCCACCTAATTATTATATATCATATTTGTATCACTTATGTTACTTGTATATTATTTTTAATCAAGTGACCCATTCCCCAATTATGTAACTGTATATTTCCAGCCTTCAAGCTGCCATGCTCTTTCAATAAACCGTTAATTATTATTATTATTATTATTATTATCATTATTATTATTATATTATTATTATTACACACGGGTGGTTGAGAAACAAGAACAAGGGTGAGGGTAAGGGGAAAGGAGGAGGAGGAGGAGGAGGAGGAGGAGGAGGAGGTGTGTGGTAGAAATATCCTGTTATGACGTGTTTAAATTTTGCAGACGACACCAGACCTATAACTTGCCACGAGTATAAGGTAATGGTCTGATGTACAGCTGTGGTTCATCATTACTCTATGGCCAGCAAGGAAATAATAAGTGTGTCTTATCAAGTGACTCACATGGTAACACATCAACATTTTTTTCGAGTGTTTTAAAAATATTGTCTAATAAACTCTTGTAATTAATTGTTAATAATGTCGCTATACAAAAGACGATGTTATTTTTACTGTACGATCGGCTCCATAAGATATATTTAAAAGAGAAGCACCATCATCACACTCACCACACAGAGAAGCACCATCATCACACTCACCACACAGATAAGCACCATCATCACACTCGCCACACAGAGAAGCACCATCATCACACTCACCACACAGAGAATCACCATCATCACACTCACCACACAGAGAAGCACCATCATCACACTCACCACACAGAAGCACCATCATCACATTCACCACACAGAGAAGCACCATCATCACACTCACCACACAGAGAAGTACCATCATCACTCACCACACTGAGAAACATAATTATCACACTCACCACACAGAGAACCACCATCATCACACTCACCACACAGAGAAGCACCATCATCACACTCACCACACAGAGAAGCACCATCATCACACTCACCACACACAGAAGCACCATCATCACACTCACCACACAGAGAAGCACCATCATCACACTCACCACACAGAGAAGCACCATCATCACACTCACCACACAGAGAAGCACCATCATCACACTCACCACACAGAGAAGCACCATCATCACACTCACCACACAGAGAAGCACCATCATCACACTCACCACAGAGAAGCACCATCATCACACTCACCACACACAGAAGCACCATCATCACACTCATCACACAGAGAAGCACCATCATTACTCACCACACAGAGAAGCACCATCATTACATTCACCACACAGAAGCACCATCATCACACTCACCACACACAGAAGCACCATCATCACACTCACCACACAGAAGCACCATCATCACACTCGCCACACTGATATTACTCCTAACATCAGTTTTAAAGGACATATTAGTTGTCAATATTACTTGTTGAAATATAAATTATTCTTGTTTCAGTTTGTACAACTTTGGTTTATCATTTTATTAAGACATTAATGTTAAAGCTGAAATGGTAATGAACATCTGACTAAGAGGAGGATTTTCTTACACCTACATCGTTACAATGATCCTTGTCATTTTTAATACCAATATCATCAACATCAAATATTCATAACGAGGTTTACTGGCTACCCTGCAGGCTCTGTCCGCGGTGCCCAGCTGCAACTCTCCTGCATTCTTTTGTCAACACTATCGAGGCGATAATTCAACCGTGTGTGTGTATGGCCACGGAACCATCACAGTGAGCCGCCGACCAGAGACACCACCCTTGCCTCACCTCCAGTTCAACCTAGTGGGCGTGATTGAGATTATGGTTTCTACCTGTACAGCTGCGGGCAAACTTCCCTGAACACTTGTCAATATTTTTAGCGTCTACCTGTACTTGTGGGTCATATAGATGCTACCTTTCATCATATATTGTGTCGAAATCACACACGCACACAATAACACTCTTTAATATAAAGAAAAATATGAAAAATAGTAAAATTCCATTCTCCTTCACCTAATGATCCTCACGTAATTACATACCAGATACTGCAAAGTGTCCAAGGAATTTCGTCAGCAACTATACAAGTACAATCACTGTTAAGAAAGGTACACGACACTCCCCTCAGAGTAACACGAGAAATCTACTTTAAAACGAAGCGAATGAATAACATTATCATCGCAACACTTAACTAAAAAAAATCCCAGCCAGCGCCCGTATTTTTCACTACCGACACTTACGCCAAACGAACGATCGCCAGCCGCACACTGTATCGCCTCACTAGAGAGCGTAAATTATGGTGTCTATTGGCGTCAGGAACGAAAATGGTGGTTACAGGTGTTGAGTGTTCATGCAACCTGGAATTTTTTCTCTTGGCAATTTCCTTTTACGCGTATTTGACTTTGTGATGGAGTAAGGAAAGTAAAAATATGATGTTATAACCTGATTATATATATATATATATGAATTACTGATTACATGACTTAATTATGTGTCATGATTATGCAACTTACTGATTATATACCTGAATTATGTGCCCTGATTATGTGACCTAAATATTACCTATTAGAATATAAAACTCAACCAGGGCTTCTCTTAAACCACACAAGAGTTCGGCGTCACACACAAAGGAGGAGTCTCTGGCTTAGCTTTCACCATCTTCGGGCAAAATCGCTCTAGTTTTCCCATTACGAGGCAACAGGGAGACAACCTTTACTCTCCTAACTGTGTAACTTGAGTCTGATGGATGATAATAATGGTGAGGAGAGAGAGAGAGGGAGAGAGAGAGGGAGAGAGAGAGAGAGAGAGAGAGAGAGAGAGAGAGAGAGAGAGAGAGAGAGAGAGAGAGAGAGAGAGAGAGAGAGAGAGAGTCGAAATAGTATTGGTAGCTTGTGGGTTCATATCCCTCTGGAGATTAAGAGAGGAAGACGTAGGGTTGTGGTGGAGAGGGGATTTTTTTTTACCCTCCCTCTGGTCTTCCCAGCTCCCTACCCCACTCCCCTCGCTTCCCCTGCTATCTCTTGCCCTCCCCTCTGCTGCCTTGACCCTCCATTTCTCACCCTTATTTTCCCTTTCTCCTTTCTAACCCTCAACAGAACTTTCCCCTCTTCACTCACCTACCATCCCTTACCTTTCTCTTGGCCTACCCTGCTTTCTTTTGCTCTCTCCCTTGTCCTTGTCCTTCCTTGACCTTAATTGACCTTCTTTCCTCTGTCCTCTTATATCTTCCCTTCCCATCCCCTGACCTTCCTTGCCCTCCCCTGACCTTCCTTGCCCCGCCTTGCCTGTCACAGATACAAAAGTTTGCTAAGGGTGTATGTAATAAGTTATGTGTGTCATGTTTGGTGTGTGCTGACCTACATAGAAGAGAAGAAGAAGAAAGGAAGAAGAAACGAAAAAAAAGAAGAAGAAATAAAGAAGAAGAAGAGAGGGAGGAAGAAAAAGAAAATATCCAATCATTAGGAAACAGACTTGAACCTGTATGGTGACAGCTGAAAATTACACCAGTAACTTTTTTGCCCTAAGGTGTCTCAACAGGTCTGACGTGTTCTTGAGAGAGAGAGAGAGAGAGAGAGAGAGAGAGAGAGAGAGAGAGAGAGAGAGAGAGAGAGAGAGAGAGTGTGTGTGTGAATACGATAGTGAGAGATTGTATGATGGTTTTTCAGTGTGTGATTACGATAGTGTGTGATAGTGTGAGAGACAGTAAGAACATAGAGTGAGATAGTGTGAAAGATTGAGAAGAAAAAGAAGGGTGTGACAACGATAGTGAGACAGAGACATACTGCATTGTATGTGTGTGTGTGTGTGTGTGTAACTGATATATGCAAAAAAAAAAAAAACATCGAACGTTGTCAATAAATATTTAACAGACACGACAAACCAAGCACGAGAGCGGGCACTGCGCGTAGAGACATCTTCACTATAGCAGGTATTATTGTCACTATCACTGTCATCACTATCATTGTCACTATCAGTCATCATTATCACTATCAGTCATCACTATCACTGTCATCACTATCACTGTCATCACTATCACTGTCATTGTCACTATTACTTTCATTGGCACTGTCACTGTCATCACTATCACTATCATTGTCACTCAGTCATCATTATCACTATCAGTCATCACTATCACTGTCATCGCTATCACTGTCATCACTATCACTGTCATTGTCACTATTACTTTCATTGGCACTGACACCACTATCACTATCATTGTCACTATCAGTCATCACTATCACTGTCATCACTATCACTGTCATCACTATCACTGTCATTGTCACTATTACTTTCATTGGCACTGTCACTGTCACCACTAACACTATCATTGTCACTATCAGTCATCATTATCACTATCAGTCATCACTATCACTGTCATCACTATCACTGTCATCACTATCACTGTCATTGTCACTATTACTTTCATTGGCACTGTCACTGTCATCATTATCACTGTCATTGTCACTGTCATTGTCGCTATCACTGTTTTTGTCATTAGGTTAAGGTGATTCCGTGTCTAAGCCATTTTTTTAAACACTATCTTTCTTATAAATGTAATAACAACGACAAAAATATTAACACTATCATAACAAAAACAGCAATAATAACAAAAATACTACTACTAACACTGATGATGATGATGATGATGATAATGATGATGATGATGACTAATATACTACCACTACTACTACTACTACTACATAATCGCATTGGTAGCATCGAGACAAATTCTTTAATGGTACAAGTCCATAGGAGGAGAATGAGGGCGAAGGAGGAGGAAGAAGAGTCCGAGCAAAGGAGCTGACGAGGGAGGATGAATAAGAAGAAGGTGAGGAGGAGGAGGACGAGGAAGAGGAGGAGGAAGAAGAGTCCGAGCAAAGGAGCTGACGAGGGTGAAGGAATAAGAAGAGGAGAAGTAGGAGGAGGAGGAAAATAAGAAAACAAATGAGAAAAGAGAAAAGGAGGACGAGGAGCTGTTTTATATGCACAAAACTTACCTGAAAAAGATTTCTTATATTTTAAAACACGAAAAGACAGATAAGTTTTATGAGTACTAGATAGTCCACACAAATACCTGACTGAAATACTTAAAAAAAGAGTCAACCTTAGAAATCAGTTCAATCACTTATCACAAGACAAGTTCAGGTAGTTAAGGTGTCACGTATCACAGATTGGCCTAGATGATTAATTCAGGGTGTCAATAATGTAGATCTGACGTCAAGTAACAGGCAAGTTAACATGAGATAGACTATTTAACTTTTTCTTTCTTTGGTGATCAGTTGAAATATCACCTCATGATTCGGACCCACCCCAACATATTGTTTAAACACCTCTAATGCTAACTGAGGGATTAGGTGAAGTAAGGTGAAGTGAGGTTAGGTGAAGTTAACTTAGGATAGCTTAGGTTAACTTAGGATAGCTTAGGTTAACTTAGGATAGCTTAGGTTAACTTAGGATAGCTTAGGTTAACTTAGGATAGCTTAGGTTTTTAAGTAAACTTAGACCAGCTTAGCTTAGGTTAGCTTAAGTTAATTTCGGTAAGCGCTAGAGTAGTTAATCATCAGGTGAAATAATCAAGGGAGGTGGAGGGAGGGGGGGACCAATCTCAAGATGGTCATTACATTGAAACACTGTGGTAAACACGAAAATAAACCTCCCTTGAGCTAACTGGGTCCTAAACCACGTGAAAACAAATAAAACTTTTAAATTTGTATCGGAAAATCAATAACAATACAAAATAAACTTACTCTCGCATGAACTAGATTACAGGCGACGAGATAAACAAGAATAATAAAATAAGAATTACAAAAAAAAATAATAACCATGTACGAAACCAAATAAGACAATTGATAACAAAAAATAAATTTATGTTGTACGAAGGAGGTTAAACAGCACATAAAATAGAATTATCCGTATATTTCCGATTTATTTCTTGGAGGGAAAGGGGGGGAGGGGGGGTAGAATAAACTTGATTAAATATATGACCACGCGATACTTACCTTCATAATGAGGTTTATACGTTCATATATAAAAGGGAACGCCGGAACGTATATATCTCACTCTATAAGTCTAAAACGCATCTCACCCTCGAGCGTTCCTCACCCTCGGACGTATCTCACCCTTGAATGTAACTCACCCTCAAACGTACCTCACCCTCTGACGTAACTCACCCTCTGACGCACCTGACCGTCTGACGTAACTCACCCTCTGACGCACCTCACCATCTGACGTAACTCACCCTCTGACGCACCTCACCCTCTGACGTAACTCACCCTCTGACGTACCTCACTCTCTGATGTACCTCACCCCCTAACGTACCTCACCCTCTGACGTACCTCACCCTCTGACGTACCTCACCCTCTGACGTACCTCACCCTCTGACGCACCTCACCCTCTGACGTACCTCACCCTCTGACGCACCTCACCCTCTGACGTACCTCACTCTCTGTTGCACCTCACCCTCTGACGTACCTCACCCTCTGACGCACCTCACCCTCTGACGTAACTCACCCTCTGACGTAACTCACCCTCTGACGTACCTCACCCTCTGACGTACCTCACCCTCTGACGCACCTCACCATCTGACGTACCTCACCCTCAAACGTTACTCACCCTCTGACGCACCTCACCCTCTGACGCACCTCACCCTCTGACGCACCTCACCCTCTGACGCACCTCACCCTCTGACGTACCTCACCCTCTGACGTACCTCACCCTCTGACGCACCTCACCCTCTGACGTACCTCACCCTCTGACGTACCTCACCCTCTGACGTACCTCACCCTCTGACGCACCTCACCCTCTGACGCACCTCACCCTCTGACGCACCTCACCCTCTGACGTACCTCACCCTCTGACGTACCTCACCCCCTGACGTACCTCACCCCCTGACGTACCTCACCCCCTGACGTACCTCACCCTCTGACGTACCTCACCCCCTGACGTACCTCACCCCCTGACGTACCTCACCCCCTGACGTACCTCACCCTCTGACGTACCTCACCCTCTGACGTATCTCACCATCTGACGTACCTCACCCTCTGACGTATCTCACCATCTGACGTACCTCACCCTCTGACGCACCTCACCCTCTGACGCACCTCACCATCTGACGTACCTCACCCTGTGACGTATCTCACCCTCGAACGAATATAACTTACGAGGAAAGTTTTGTGGTAATTGGAGAACGTGACTGGGCCTCTGGGAACGGCCCCGATAGACCCTCCTCGTTCACCTACACGACTGAAGCGACCACTTGATTGTGGACACACAGTGGGTGATAAAATTCAGTGGGAACGAGGAAACGTGGGTGGAATCCAAGACATATGTGCTGGGTACCTGTGAAAGACAAGGCAACGGTGCTGGGTACCTGTGAAAGACAAGGCAACGTGTGTGTGTGTGTGTGTGTGTGTGTGTGTTTCTTCACGCATCACCCTAGCGCGACAAATCTCAAAATACCGTTTGTCACATTCCTCTTCTAATTGGGCAGGTGAGAAAGGATCAATATCAATTACCTGAGCCACGACACAAAGGCGGTAGACGGAACCACGACATTATTACCCGGAGTCTCTACCTTAGCTAGATACCATCCCTTATCCCAGCTTAGGAAAAATAGCGAAGATATTATTAAGTTGGAAGAAAGAAAGAAAGAAAGAAATCCGCATTAAACGAGGGAAAGAAAGAATAAATTAAGGATGGAAGGAAGGAAGATAGGAGAGAAGGAGGTAAAAAACAGAATGGTAGGAAGGTGGAAGTATGGAAAAAAGAGGAAGGAGTACAATAAAAAAAATTACATAGAAGGAACATTAAGAATCTTTATCTTGGCTTAAGACGAAAGGAAGGAAGGAGGGAAGGAGGTAAGAAAGGAGAAAGAAGGAAAGAGGAATGACTAAATGACGTAGGGAAGAAAAGAAAAAAATGAAAAAAGGAATATAGAAAACAAATAAAGAACGAATAAAAAAAATTAATGAAATAATAAAGAAATAACAAAGGAAAGAAGGAAAAACAAAAGCTAAGCAAAAAGGGAAGGTTTCTAAAATCATATCTTCCTAACTTTTATACACCCGACAGAACTCTTATACACCCGACAGAACTCTTATACACCCGACAGAACTCTTATACACTGGACATAACATTACATCTTAAAAGACAATAAAACCATTACACTATTCATTTTATTACACTAAAAGGACACAAAGGTGTTTTCAAAAGGATAATTGAACACTTTACATAAATGCTAATGGAAAAAGTTTTGTGGGGAATTTTTTAGGTTGTGAGTGTTTAGAGGCGAACAGGTCATGTTTGTTTGCTATGTATATTGTAATGACGTCAATTTAGAAATTAAAATAAAATAATTTTCTTTTTGTTATTGTGTGATGAAATATATTGTCTTATGGGGATATACATTGACTAATAATTAAAGGGAGAAATTAAAGATATCGACAGAAATACCTTTATACATAATACATACACGTATACATACACACACCCTTTACAAGACTACAATAACCTTATTTTATCCATTTTAATCACTATTTATGCCATTATTCCCACCTCTTACTCCTCTAATCTCTCAGTCCTCTTATCTCCTCTTTTAACCTCTGCTTTATCTTCACTCTCTTTTTTTACTCCTCTTTCCCACTTCTTTCATCAACACACTTCTTATTCCTTTTCGTCTTATACAGAGTAATTGTCTCTCTCTCTCTCTCTCTCTCTCATTTAATTATTCGAAATATCTTCCTCATCTCTCTTTAATTTCCTCTTTTTCTACATTATTTTCCACTTTTATTGTCATCTGTCACTTCCCTTAGTTCTCTCGACTTTCTTATTCTAACCACTTCCTTCCATTCTCATTCTGTAAAACTTGGCGATAACTTTTTTCTCTGTCTTTCACTAGTTATTTTCTGTCTTCTTTTATTATTCTTTTTTACCCGTTGATAAATGTTCATATATGTTTTTTTTTCCTACACTGTACACATTCCTACATGAATCGTATGCGTGTGTGTGTGTGTGTGTCTGTGTGTGTGTGTGTGTGTCTGTGTGTGTCTGTGTATTCGTCAAACACCATCACAAGCACAGTTGCAACATATTAAACCAAGTAAAATTTCTTCACCTTTATTTTTTTGGTCTGTTGCTTCACGTGACAGACATGTAAGAGAGACAGCGGTGTGGTGTGGGACGGCGACCGACCTGTTATATTGACCGTGAACGCTAGCCTGTGACGCTCTAAGGTCCTCGTGCATATCCAGCCAGAGTCTCCTGCTCTCGCTTACCTCAGAGTTTGCAAAGTTTAGCTGACTTAACGGCGTGCGGACGGAGAGGGTGAGAGGGAGGGAGTTGGTGAAGAGGGAGGGAGAGTTGGTGAAGGGGGAGGGAGAGTGGTGAAGAGGGAGGGAGAGTGGTGAAGGGGTAGGGAGAGTGGTGTAGAGGGAGGGAGTTGGTGAAGGGGGAGGGAGAGTTGGTGAAGAGGGAGGGAGAGTTGGTGAAGAGGGAGGGAGAGTTGGTGAAGAGGGAGGGAGAGTGGTGTAGGGGGAGGGAGAGTTGGTGAAGGGGGAGGGAGAGTGGTGTAGAGGGAGGGAGAGTGGTGAAGGGGGAGGGAGAGTGGTGTAGAGGGAGGGAGAGTGGTGAAGGGGGAGGGAGAGTTGGTGAAGAGGGAGGGAGAGTGGTGAAGAGGGAGGGAGAGTTGGTAAAGAGGGAGGGAGAGTGGTGTAGAGGGAGGGGAAGGGTGAGAGGGAGGGAGATGGAGGAGAGGAATGAAAAGGTATAGGAATGTGGAGGAAGAGGGGAAGGATGAGTAAACCGGTAGTCTATTAAGAAGAAGGAAGTAGAGGGAGAGGTAAAGAGAAGAGGGAGAGAAGGCGAGTTGAAGAGGAGAGAGAGAAGAAATGTGAACAACAGAAGGGGAAGTGAAGAGGAAAGGAAGAGATAGATAGGTAAAGAAGAGAGGTGAAGAGAAGAAGGAGAGTGAGAGAGGCAAAGAAAAGAGAGAAAGAAGAAAGGGTGAAGAGAAGGAGAGAAGAAAAAAGAACAAGAGAGAAGAGGGGTGGTTAAAAGAGAGATAAAGGAGAGGGAAACAGAAGAGAAAAGAGAGAGAGAGAGAGAGAGAGAGAGAGAGAGAGAGAGAGAGAGAGAGAGAGAGAGAGAGAGAACAGAAGGATATTTCGAGGAGGTGAATCTTAAGGACGCAGTCTATCAGTCTGACTTGAGGCGCATAATGG